>OX155900.1:33047084-33352677 GCA_944588485.1 Phosphuga atrata
TTTTTTGTGCTATGTGCAGCGCATACTTTAAATTTATTATTAGGAGACATGGCTTCGACAGTTCCAATGGCAATAACATTTTTTAGTCTAATTCAAAGGTTCTACACAACTTTTTCTAGCTCAGCTGCACAATGGAACATTGTAAAGAAACATCTAGACACTACTTAAAGCCACTAAGCGACACTCGGTCGGAGTGTAGAATAAATGCTATAAAGGCTATTAGACATAATTTTGACAAATTAATGAACGCACTTATTGAATTAAGCGAAACAATAAATGATCCCAAAATAAAAAGCGAATCAATTTCACTGTACGAACACGAAATGAATTTTGAATTTGTGCTGTCAATTATTATCTGGTATGACATATTGTTGAACGTAAATACCGTTAGTAAAAGTTTACAAAACCCAAAAACCGATCTTTCGGCAGCAGTTTTTCTTTTGCAGGGCTTGGAATTTTTTTTGAAACACTTTCGAAATGCTGGTTTTGTGGAATCAAAAGTCGAAGCTGAAAAATTATGTGAAAAATGTAATATTCCTCCAGAATTTAAGAAAAATAGAATTAGAAAAAGAAAGCGCCATTTTAATAACGAATGAGAAGATTCTCGAGTTAACGATTCTGAAATTAACTTTTATCGAGAATACTTTTTACAAATAGTAGACCAAGGTATAATTTCAATTCAGGACAGATTTAAACAGGTAGAAAAACATAATGACTTATTTGGCTTCCTATATATAATACCAAATTTAAAATATGAAGAAAATGACAAATTGAAAAAGTTTTTTATGGATTTGCATCTAGCATTCAAATATGATGATGACAACAATGGAGACATTAACGGAAATGATCTCTATGAGGAAATAAAAGTGTTCTGTAACATTTTCTGTGAAGGCAATTGTGATTGGAATTGGAAACACCATTAGAATGCCTTAAAAAAAATCACCAAACAGGAAATGAATTTCCCAATTTAAGTATAATCTTAAGAATTTTATTAACAATTCCGATTACCACTGCTGGGTCCGAACGTAGTTTTTCAAAACTTAAAATAATTAAAAACTATTTAAGACCTACAATGTCACAAGAAAGACTATCCAACCTAGCGTTGCTTTCAATAGAATATGAATTATGCGAGGACTTATGTGAATTATGCGATTAAGTGAAATCATAGATAAATTTGCTGAAATTAAAGCAAGGAAAATAAAGTTCAATTAATTTTGTTTTCCTTTTACATTATTATATTATATTTGTTCCTTTCTTGTATGTATTAAAAATGAAAGATTTTTTTTGTTTTCACTTTTTTTATTTACTTGGGGGGCCACCTGGATATTTATGCCCGGGGCCTCAAAATCCAAACGACGGCGCTGCTACAGTGCACCCATACATAATTAATAATTGGAAACATGTGACACGTGACTGCCTGCCATTGCATTTGTCACTACTAAGGCCAAAACACTTCATCCAATCAATACCGTGACCAGTGACAAAACCATTGGTAAGCTTAAAAATCTCATCTCAGGTCGTTCTTATCGGTAGCCTTTTACGAAATAAAAAGTCTTGTATGGTGTCTTCGTCAATTTATCGGATACAACACATTCGATTTACATTATCCTCGATATCTGTGCTTTCATCTACTTGCAACGAAAATAACTTGCTCTTTTTTACTTTAGCAACTAGTTCTTCTTCTAAATGTTTCGCGCGATGGTCAATCCTCCGTTTAACTGTATTATTTGTTAATGGTATCGCTTAAAATAAACTGTTTTCTTTTATTCCTCATAAATTATTTGCGACAATTCTTCAACACCAAGAGGTACCCAAGGTACCCAGTACCTCAGCTATTAATTTGGAAATTTTAAGAGCTGTTAAAGTGGGGTTTTCATTTGACTGATGCTTTTTTTTTAACAGCAATCAATGAGAATTTTGTTGTGTGTTTTTACAATTTTTTTCGCGACCCGGCAAAATTTTTCTACAGCCCCGTGTCGCTCTACGACCCACACTTTGGAAATGGATGTTTTAGATGAATGAATACTAATACATTAATAATGTATTAAATAGCAGGTATATGTAAAGAAAATATTAAATAGTTTAAGATAATGAAATATTTAGTATTCAATTAAGAGTAATTAAGAGATTTCGAACGAAATTTAACCCAGATTACGAAAACATTTTAATATTAATATCGGGCAAATTGTAATCAGAATTTCTCTCGGCTTGGGTGGGAGTGAGAGAGACGGGGCCGTGGGGTGGGTAAACAATGGGGCGGTGGCATACACATTCTTTTTGTTTTCGAACCATATTGTAAAAATTATATAAATACCACTCTACTTTTACTACTGTCAACACCAACTCTCAATATTGTAATTATGAATTTAGTTCCAAAAATAAAACTTTATTAACTTATCAAGGTAGACCTGGCTCAAACCTTTATTAGTTTCGTGTAATAAACATATATTAGGAATAAATACTCATTAGCTTTGCCAATTCTTGTAATTAAATTTAAAATAATTTTTCATTTCTAAATGTTTCCTTTGATTGATTTCCATTATTTCCATTAATTAATTTCAGATCATTTTGAAAATATATCAAGTTTTTATTGTGTATGAATACTTTTGTGAGTAACTGTAGTTAATATATGATCAATAGTTAGGCTATATCGAGTGGTTGGCCAAGTGGCTGGATCCGATATATTCGTGACAACTGTACTAACGTCATGTCGAACTTGTATTTGTTGTATATCACCAATAGCGTCATCCTGAGCAACATGTGTAATTGTCGCACAAACTGTCTCCTCACTTCGGGAAACTACGCCCACAACCTCTTCAACAGCTATCTGATCTGACTTGTCAGGCAGAGGATCTGGTAACGATACATTCGTTTGTATCCCACATGATATTCGTAAATATTTTTATTTTTTGAAATTCCCTTTCCTTTTTGGCTTTAAATTTTCCATATTTTGTCCCAGGTGGATTTTTCTCGACAGGACCAACGTGTCCAGACATTTAATACTGATCAATTAATTAGTATTGTTTCAATAAAATCTGCAACAAATAAAATCTCTATAATTACACACAATTCTATTTATTACATTGTCATAACCTCTTTATTATACAGGGTGCGGCAACATAACTTCCTTTTTTGAAATGCGCGCCATTCAGGCTGTAGGCGTCGCAGCGGGGCGGGAGTGGTCTCATTCGAGAGGTGTTGTTCTAAAGTTTTGTTACCCACTGGTCACTCGCCATAATGAGTTGGAACGGTGAGGAGCGTGCGTTTGCCGTCCAGGCCTACTTTTAGAACGGATGTTCTGTGATCGCAGCGTCTTTCGAAATTGCTTCAATATAGCCCCGTTGGGTCCTGTCCCGCACCGGAAATCAACATTCTTGCATGGATCACTACGTTCCGACAAACCGGCCCATCAGAAAATTCCGACAAACCAGCAACACAGTGAGAGCTTCAATCTTACAATACCCACGGCATTCTGCGCGCAAACATACGTCTGCCCTCAGACTTTCAGAGTGTTCAGTGAGACGAATTCTTCACTATGACCTTCATTGCCATCCCAACAAGTTGGCGATTGTGCAGGTACTCTCAGAACAAGACTTAATTTTTCAGCAGCACTTCTCAAAAACGTTCCAAAGGATGCTATTATTTTTTTCAGTGATGAAGCCCTTTTTAACTTAAATGGGTAGCAACGACTCAGACTTCAAGGGCATTAATAGTAGTTTTGAGGGGCGAAATCCCCTATTTTAAATTATTTAAATTTTAAATCCCGCGTTTATGTCAACCGTCCAAGGACCCTAGAAGACCTGAAGGTCAATATCTGGGCAAATAATGCCAACATATCTGCTGATAAGGCTTATGGCTAACGCCAGAACTTGGCTGACTCAGTATATGGGCAATATGGGGCATCACCTAACTGACATAATTTTCAAAACTATGTAAAACAAAACTTTAGATATGTACTTACATTATAGAAAAAAAAAATGTAATTCATAAAATGAGTTTTATTATTTTTTTACCCTTTATTAAGTTAAGATAAATTTGTACTTACCTAATTTAATAATCCAGTAAAAAACAAACATTTACATTATTTTCATTTCAACTTTATAGCTAAAACACAATAGTAATATAAAAATAATATTTCCAACTGAGTTGTTTATCTTTTTAAAAGCAAGCAGGCTAACTCCCGCTCCCATTTCTTTGCGCCCACTCACACCAAAAGAACTCCAACCCCGACTCTGGTCATTATAGTTTATCTTTACAACTATTTATCTAAAATACATATCTAAAATCCCTAAATTTAAAACATTACATTGCAAAACGCTCCTAAACATGTAATGATCGCCTGCGGCGCCCCTTTATATCTGGGGCCCTGGGCGGTCGCCCTACCGTGCCCTACCCGTAGACCGCTACTGCAAAAGACGCTCAATTACTATTATTAACGAAAAAAAAATAATATTAACGGTATAACGGAATAAAATAAGAACGAAACAAGTTTCAAGTTTAATATCCAATTAATCGAGTTTAATGTAGCCTTTTGGCTACCACTAAACCCCTACATCTGGAGTGTCAGCAAAATCGAATGCTTTTTCAAAAAATCATCTGCCACATTATTACTTCCGCCATTTTGAATTTTGTAATTCTGAATTCAGTTTCGTGATCAGCGATCTCAAAACCGCGAGTAGATCATAAATCACGGTATTTGAACGTTAACTTCATATTTTGGCCAGTTTTTTAGGATTTCCGCCCACTGTGCGCAGTCGTATATTGGAGAATCGCGTGTGTTCTACATATAAGGAGTGCAAACACCGGATAACCTATTCCTATTATAACCGCATAACGTATTATGATCCTGTTGAGTATATAGGTTATGTCTCATCAAAAGTTAATCAGGAGATGCTACACAAAGATACAAAATATTAGATATATTTAAAAAAATACAAAACAAACAGTTACAATTACCACCAACATTAAAACAAAACATTTATACTTTACTAAAACACTTATATAATGCGCTTATATAAAAATACGACAACAGTTTTCTTACTTCTTCGACGACCGTTACCACGACTATTGATTAATTTTCAAAAACTACCAAGCGTCTTCTCCGATTGGTTGGTACCGACCAATCAGGAGGTATCATCGTAATTTAGCAGTGTTGTACCGACTATCCGCCACATGTACTCCCCTTCCAGTAGCAATTTCTAGGTATTTCTTTGGAAAACGCACGGTGCGACCTGAAGTAGTCTTATTGCATTCCACCGGAGGTTGTTCTTCTAGCTGATGTTCACCAGAAGTTGATTGGGGGTATGGACGATGAAGTAGATAGGCAGATAGGCAGTTTAAGTCTGTCTATATTTATTGTTTTTGAGCCAGCAGCAGTTTGTATGGTGAAATATGTAGGGTATGGGCCATCATAAGCTGGTTGAAGGCTTCTACGAATCGCATCATACCTAATAAAAACGTGACTTGAGTTATGCAATTCTTTATGAACGAATATTTTGAGTTTTGCATGGTGTTTGGCAATCATGGCACTAATTAACTTCATTGCTTCTCGTAATTCAGTCAGAAAAACAGGAACATCTGCACTTCATATATATCTACCATATAGCACTTCAGCTGGGGAAGTGTCGAACTCGGGAGCAAGGAGAGATTGAAGTCCAAGGAGCACTAGTGGAAGCTGTGACACTCAATTGTCTGTTAACTGAGACTTCAGTGCAGACTTAAAATCCCTATGCCAACATTCAATTTTTCTGTTTCCAGATGGATGATACGCCGTGGTTTTAATGTGGTAAATACCCAAAAATTGTGTGAGATGCCGGAATAGCGAACACTCAAACTCTGTACCCCTGTCTGTTTGTATACGGCTTGCGATTCCAAACCGAGCTATCCATACTGACATGTGACATGACTGCTCGTGCTACTGTTTCCGCGGTAATATCTTTGACTGGGACCGAGTCAGGCCATCTAGAAAAACGATCAATCATGGGCACAACATAAGTGTATCTTTCAGATGGTGTAAGAGGGCTAACAATGTCCAAATTTAGATGCTGGAATATATGCTGGACTTCTGAATATGAAGTCAATGGACTGCTTGTGTGTTTGTCAACTTTCACACGTTGAGAGGCAATACATGATCGGGTCCATTGTGCTATGTCCTTATTTAAACTGGGCCATATATACCGACGAACCAGTTTGACTGTAGTTTTTATACCTGGGTGACTCATACCATGGAGAGATTCAAATACTTTTTTCCATAGACAATGCAGCACGAATGGTCGTAAATAGCCAGTACAGTTGTCATAAACTAATTCTTTGTTATTTTGTAACAATATTTTATGCAATTTTAGTGATTGCGAATCTATAAATAGTTTTTTTAATTCGGTATCAGAATCTTGTGCATCAGCAAGTTCTTCTTGGTTAAAGGTAGAAGCTATTACTAGCGATGAAAGACGTGAACAAGCGTCAGCTGCAACATTTTCTTTCCCAGGAACATATTTTATTGATGTTGTGAACTGTCCTATAAAATCCGAATGTCTCAACTGTCTTGGAGATGCTTTATCTGGCTTTTTTTGGAATGCAAAAGTGAGTGGTTTGTGATCCGTATAGATAGTGAACTCTCTGGCTTCCAGCATAAATCGAAAGAATTTTACTGCTTTATATGCAGGTAATTCGCTGTTATATGTACTGTACTTTTATTCAGTAGGAGTGACTTTTTTTGAGAAAAACGCTAATGGTTGTAGTGATGTGTTGACTGCTTGATGTAAGGCACCGCCCACACAGGTGTCAGAAGCGTCCTCCATGAGTGCTCGTGGTGCGTTCGGAAGAGGGTGAGCTAGAAGTGCTGCTTCAGCCAAGTCGTTTTTATTTGATTAAAAATAGAGATATGATTATCTGAAAAATTTAATAGTGTTATCATTTTTACTATTTTCCTTGATTAAGTCAAACAACATCTGTTGCTTCTCTGCGGAGTTTGATAGAAACTGTCTATAAAAATTTATCAAGTCGAGAAAAATAGGTTTATTAATGTTTATTGTCAGCCGATATTCTTGTAGTCTGTTGATTTTCGTTCTCTGAAGCAATTAAAATGTCATCCAAATATGAAAAAGCAGAAGAAATTTTTTTAATGATTTGGTGCATAAAACGTTGAAATGACTGAGCTCCATTTCTAATCAAGGTCAAAACTAAGACGTACGAACTCAAAAAGACGAAATGGAGTTATTACTGCTGTCTTTGGTATATCCTCAGTGGCTACCGGTATATTATGATATGCTCTTACCAAATCAAGCTTTGTAAAAATTCTTTTGTTGGCGAGCTGAGAGTTGAAATCTTGTATGTGTGGAATTGGAAACCTCTCTGGTTTAGTTATAGCATTTAAGGCTACATAGTCACCACATGGTCTCCATGACCCATCCTTCTTCTCTACTAAACGAAGCGAACTAGCCCAAGGACTTTTCCCAAGGCAAATCCCAAATTGATTATCTCCTGAAATTCAGTTTTAGCAGCCTGAAGTTTTTCTGGAGATAGACGTCGAGCTTTAGCAGTGACCGGTGGTCCTGTAGTTATGATGGAGTGTGTGATTTCATGATGAGTTATTTTGAAGGATGAAGTACATCCTGCAGTAAACGAGGATATTTTATTAATAGATCTGCATACGGGTGATCAGGTTGGATCAAATGCAGAGATGAAACTGGAATATCTTGCATAACACACCTGCCTGTACTGGTAAGTTTTGTAGATGTGTCTATTAACATTGATCCTGCAAATCTACTAACAATCCAAAATTACTCAAGAAATCTGCACCGATGATAGGAGTTTGCACTCGGGCTATTACAAATGGCCAAACAAAATTTCTTCTTAGACCAATATCAATCTTGAGTAGTTGTTCAGCATAAGTGGATATAGCCAAACCATGTGCTGTATAAAACATTCTACTTGACTCTCGAATTGAGTTGTATGATTTAGGAGGAACGACTGAAATATCAGCTCCTGAATCAACAATATTGCCGTTTGGTTGAAAAATCAGTAACAAATAGGCGGCGTGAACGTTGCCCTAACTCGCTGGCCGCCGTCAGCGTCTGGCCTGGTCGTTTTCCTGTTCGTTTTTTACAAAATTGCATGGAGCGAAACACTTGGCTGCATTGGTTCCAAATTTCAACATTTTTCAAAATTCTGCCTCCGACTTGTTGAATGATATCTGGCTCGTGCTCTGCGGTCCTGTGGTCTGTTGCTGAATGATTTAGTTAGTTGTGCTAACTGTACTTCTAGTGCTAATATTCGGGTCTCCCATGGCTCTTTTGTTAAAAGAGGAGTAGCAGAAGTTGAAAAAATTTGTGGTGGTCGTGTAACTTCTAATATTTTATCTGCTATATTGCTAATGAATCAAGCTTGTCACTACTTGCAGCGAAAATAGAACTGGCCTGCTCCGGAAGACGCTGTAGGAAAAGACTACGCACTAAATCATCTTTGATCTGCGCTCCGGCCAAGCTTCTCATTTCTCTCAATAGAGCTGATGGTTTGTTATCACCCAGCTGTAATTCTGTGAGGAGTTTCTTCGCTTTTCTTTTCTTCGAATTCCTTTATTAATTGATTTTTTAAATCTGTGTATTGAGTGGCTGTTGTTGGTTCCTCTATCAAATCAGAAACTAGCTCCAAAATTTCTGAATATATACTTCCTAAAATATAGTTAGGTAAATTCCTAAAATCTTCTCCTGGCAGGGTACGTGGCAGAAATTGCAACTAACGTTGCGGCTCAGTGGCGTTGCGCGGGAACACACTATAGATTATAACCCCAAAGTTTAACTATATTAAAAAAATGATTTAATTTTCAAAAGTTGAATTAGAACATTTTTAATACTTTTAAAATGGGATTTTGTATTGTTAAATTAAGGGGGATACAAGAAAGTGGCAGAATGATTGAATAGTTGATGGATCTTGGATTGTTAGCGAAAAGGTATGTTTGTATTGAGTGTGGAGATTATATGAATTTGGTGAAAGCAAAAAGTCTAAAGGATGGATAGGCCAGTTGCGGATCCAGCGAGGGGCAATGAGGGCAATTGCCCGGACTGAGAATATAATAACTTATTTTATTTAATTTTTAAAAATATTTACAAAATAATTAATACAAATATATACATTTATACAAAATATATATTGCATCATGTATTTTCTTTATGCTACCTCTAAAAAAGTTTAAAAAAGTTAGCAATATATTATTCAGTACGCTCCTGCAAATTCCGATTTGTATTCGTCCGCTGCACATACTTACGGAGTGGAGAACGAGTACGAAACACAATGATCGTTTTAATATGGATTAAGAAATAATTTCTTTTATAGTCCATCGGCACGACAAGTAAAATTATGGGAGAAATACCCATATAACTAAATACATATCTGTTAATGTCAAACAAAATGGGACGAATTATTCAATTCTTATACATTATAGAAAGCCTGTTCTGCTAGGTGTTCCTTTTTTAGATCGAAATATATTATAAGAGTTGTTGGTGTGGGTAAACGGGAGCTTTAACCCCTGTGTTAAGTGGACTTTTAATGCGGATCGTTAGATTTATCTTTTCATAATTATGAAAGTTTATTTATTTTGTTGTTAAAAAATTGTTCGGTGGCTGATCGCATCGGTAGTTTACTCCATCATACTCTATGATGCACCTGTATGGCGAAACGCCGTGGCAAATAAAAAATATAATCAAATTTTAGAACGGATCCAGCGAAAAATACTGCTTAGAGTCTGTTGCGCATACCGGACTGTATCTAGCGATGCACTGCGAGTGGTTGCGGGAAGCCCACCCATCGATCTAATAATAGACGGAAGGTATAGAAGCCTGGAAGATACAAGCAAGGAACCATCCGCATCAGAGATCAGGACACAGATAACTAACCTGTGGCAGAGACGATGGGAGAACTTGAAGGGAAAGGCGGAATGGACGCGAAGGGTCATACCAAATGTAAAAAATGGGATAAACTGGGAGCATGGTGAAGTAGACTATTATTACCTGACACAAGTATTGATGGGGCATGGATGTTTTGGCCACTACCTTAAAAGGTTCAAACTAGCAGAAACGGTGGGCGGTTGCTGCTGTGGTGATACAGTCTTCAATTGTTCAAGATGGGAAGCGCAAAGGAAAAAAAATGACGGAAAGCATAGGCGAAAGAGTAACTGCTGAGGACACATGGAGAACTATAACAAGAAATTTAACAGAAATAATGAAAACTAAAGAAAACGACGAAAGAGGTGAAAGGAACAAATAAAGAGGAAAAATAGTCAACACAGCTTTTTCCCTGAAGTAATACTATGGTGGTTTCCAGAGGAAAGTGGAAGGAAAATGGGTTTGGTTATACTGTGTCTTTTATATTGTAAGTAACTCTTTTCTCAAAAAAAAGATAATGTTCTGAAAAGTAAATGTTTTCTTCAAACTTATATTTTTTCTGAGAAATATCAAATCAATGAAACCAAATGCGATGGAAGCAAATTAAAGAGAACCGTGCAAGACTTCATAACCCATAATTGAATCAATTATATTTTTGAGAAAACAAAATATTCCTTTACGTGGCCATCGAGATGACGGGTCTTTAATGGATTTAAAATTTGATGGAAATGCAGGAAATTTTAGAGAACTCCTTCAATTTCGAGTTCAATTGGGAGATAATATTATGCAAGATCATTTAAAAAATACTTCATCGCGAGCAACGTATATATCCTACTCAAAATGAATTGATTAAATACTGTGGAAAAGAAATTCAGGAAACAATTATATCTCGAATTAATAATGCTAATTTTTTGAAGAAATTACTGTCTAAATATGTCTCATTTCGAACAAATATCTGTGAGTTTTTGCTCTGTGTATAAAAATTTTATTAGGGAAGACTTTATTGCATTTGTGGATGCACATCTAGAAGCATACACAGGCAGTTCAGAACCAAAGCTAAATGGAAAAGTTGTTGCAGAAATTGTTCCGAAATTAATAAATGGTTTTGTAGACTTAGATATTAACAATTGTGTTGGGATTGGAACAGATAGTTGTAGTGTTATGTCTGCTGAAGTAACAGGGGCAGTTACAGACATTCTGTGTTCTGCTATAAATGCTTCTAGATGTCCTTGTTTTAATCATGCATTGAACAATTCAATATCTAAATCTAATGAAATTAATACTCTCAGAAATGCTGTTGGAATAATTAAATCTGCCATAGCATTTTTAATCTTACAGCAAAAAGAAATTTGATTTTAAAACAGCAATTAGGTGTACAATTAAGCAGTTTATGTGAAACGCGATGGGTTGAGAGACATGATTCGTTTCTACAATTTCAAATTGCTTTGTCTAAAATAATGGAAGCATTACAAATTATTTCATCCTGGAATGATAACAGCTGTGCTACTGCCACTACACTTTTAGCGTCATTATCTCAATCTGATTTTATTATACCTCTTGTAGCAGTGACTGATATATTGAAATCGACTGCACCGTTGAGTAGATTATTACAGGCGCCTCAGATGTGTTTAAGGAAGGCATCTCAAATGATAAATAATACAATAAAGATATTAGAGAATAAGAGAAAAAACTCTGAAAAGACATTCGCTCTTATATACTCTTATCTATATATACTCGCTCTTATATACTGAAATGGAACCGCTTTAGTTTCTGAAATTGATGCCGAAATACGTTTGCCTCGTCTTGTGAAGAGACAACGAAATAGAGAAAATTATCCACCCAATAACCCAGAAGACTGTTATAGAAAATCTTTGTATATTGCACTTCTAGAACATAAAATTATTGATATAAAATCACGTTTTTCTCAACAGTCATTGGAATGTTATGAGCAAATTAACCTCATGCCCAATGTATTTACAAACAAAGAAAATATTTCAGATTTATTGTGGCAAAAGATATTAGTCAAAAAATATTATTCACTTTTGGGGTAACAACAATTTCAGGTTGAGCTACTGTTACAGGGAGAATGGGAGTTTTGGTAGGGATTTAATTATAAAAATTGGGAAAGAATAGAGAATCATTATCCAACTGATGTGATGGAAGTCATTGATAAATGCGACCAGGAAATTTTTCCAATCATTCATGCATTACTGCTCATTTTGCAAGCCTACCAGTAAATATTGAAACTGCTGAAAGCATATTGCAAAATCTTTTTAGTCTTTGCAAAGATTAAAAACTTGGTTGCGCACAAGAATGATGATGATCGAATGAATAAGTACATCAAGATGATCAAGATGTTAACGAAAAAGGCAAGTAAACGGCGAATTGATTTTGTTATTTGAATTAGTTCGGATTATTAAGAGTATATTATATTTTGTTGATTTATTTATTAAAAATAAGTTGTTTTATATAAAAAAAACCTTTGTTTTTCTTCTTATTAAAAAAAGTAGCACTGTAATTTTATTTTTCAATAAAACTATATTTAAAAAATGAAGTATATATATAAATATATATATATATATATATATATATATATATATATATATATATATATATATATATATATATATATATATATATATATTGTTGTGATCTCGCGATTTTGGTTTCAAAGAATTTCAGTTTCTCACGAGTCGGCAAAGAAAACTAAGTGGACACCCGATTAGTTTTTGTTTATTTAGGACCATTAGTCTGCTTTATCTATCATGCGGGCAGACGCTCGAAGTTAGGGATCGTGCCGAGACGCCGAGAGGATTTTGTTTTATGAGTTTTGGAAATTTTCCATAAAGATTAGGGGAGGACTCACACCAAGACCGAGGTGATGAGGTAGAGGGGAAGTTAAAAAGGGGCAGTCAGAATTGAGCTAGCAAGAGAGTAATTTGAGTTTTGAAGACGAACCTCCGTATTTTCGTTGAAGTAAATTCCGGGTTTCGTCCATAAGTTTCGTAGAATTAAGTGTTTGTTTATTATTTATTATTTTTAAGTTAGTTAGTAATTATTGTAATAAGTTAGCGATTAGTTGTACATATTGTAAGATATTAGCAGATAAGTAGTATTTAATTACATATAAAGGACATATTTGCGTGTAATTAATTCATCCATTGTCCTGATCCTGGAGCAGCACCATACCAAATTACCAGTTCGCAACAGATATACTATATTTTTGGTGGCAGCGGCGGGATCCAGAAGAATCCGAAATTGGTGGAATTCTTCGGAATTCAAAATCGGTTGGATCCAGAAAGTATCCAAAAAGGACTTGGAAATTTGGTTACCTTTGGTCGCAGCGAGTTCTGTCCAGGTCTACGTCAAATGCAGTGAATCTACGAGTGTCGTTTCGCCATACATCACGCAGCTCCACAATTCGGTTGATTAGATACAAACTACGTCTGAGATTTCGTAAAAAACTATAAGTATATCTTTGTTTCGTAAGCAAAATATTTCGCATAATTGTTGACGAATTGCACGTTATAATAAAAATGGCTCTTATGACGTTAGATGTAGCAATGAGATATATTAAGGAGTACGATGGACAGGCGGGTAAAGTGCAAGATTTCATAGAATCTTGCGATTTGGCGATGGATGCTGTAGCTTTCGACGCCCGAGATATATTATTTAAGATAATAAAAACATCTAAATTAATAGGTAGGGCTAGAGATTTGACTAGGTACGGAAATTTTTCGACATGGGGCGAATTAAGGGACCATTTAGGGGACAGATTTTTAGAAAAACGTTCAATTTCTTGTTGTCAAATGGAGTTACATTCAACTTACCAATATAATGGTGAAGGTGTAATTGACTATGCTAATAGAATTGAGAAATGTTTGTCGAATTTGATTGACGCGTCTGTGGTTGGCAAGATTTTAGCAATAGCTAAAGAGATCAACGATATTTACGATATTCAGGCATTAAATGTATTTTTACAAGGCTTGTCGGATTCTTTAAAAATTATAGTAAAGGCACAAAGACCAAATTCGTTAAAGGAGGCGGTTGAGCTTGCCCGATCGGAAGAGTGTCAGTTAAATAGTGCATTTAGTAGAATAGACATAAAACGTGGGGTAAAATCTTGCGATGT
This sequence comes from Phosphuga atrata, assembly GCA_944588485.1. NCBI lineage: Eukaryota > Metazoa > Arthropoda > Insecta > Coleoptera > Silphidae > Phosphuga > Phosphuga atrata. The sequence continues at coordinate 33,061,095 of OX155900.1, forward strand.
TTGCAATAAGAGCGGTCATTTAGGGAAGGATTGTCACTTAAGAAGTAGAAACAGCGAACCACCTCAAAATTACAATACCGTTCGAATAAAAGGTGAAGGTTCGGTATACGGCGCACAGATATCCCAAAATTCCCGAGCTATTTCCCCGATTATATGTTTTTATTGTAAGAAACCGGGTCATAGAATTTCCGAGTGTAGGAGAAGAATTTACAACGAACAAAACCGGCAGACAAATGTAAGCGAAGTAAACCAACAATTTACTAAAGAGCGTCATTCGTATAACATTGCTAGTGATTCGGGAAACGCACCGGGTCCGACAGTAAGTTCCGTGTCCGTGTCGGACCGAGCAATTTAAGCCCGGAACATGTTAAAAAAAAATCGAAAATAAATTTAGTGAATTGTCGGTATATGTTTCCAAGAGCATTAACGGAGCAGGTTTAAAAAATGTACACTTACCGTTACAAATTTTGAAACAAGGTTTTGCAACATTTTTGCTAGATACGGGAGCCGACATAAGCATTATTAAATTAGGAATTTTAAGGAATGAATTAAATTGGGATAGTGGCAGGAAAACGAAAATTCGGGGCATTACAAATGGTTTTGTGGAAACATTAGGAGCCATATTCGAGAAATTAGAGGACAAAAATCAATTATTGCACGTCGTTTCAAACGATTTCCCTATATGTTTCGATGGTATTTTGGGAAGTGATTTTTTTGAGTTATTTAATGTTAATTTGGATTTCGGAAAGAAACGAATGCTTTTCGGAGAAAAGTGTTTGAGTTTTAATGAAAATTTAGATATAAGGGACACTAATTACTTGACGTCTCCGCATCAAGGTCGCATTGTTGAAACTGAGGTCGGTTTAGATAATTTAGAAGGAAACGTATTAAACATACCTCCTCGGAGTGAAAATATATTTCAAGTTTCGTGCAGGGTAGACAACCCTGATTCATTCGTCTATATTTGTGAAGGTCGCCAAATCAGCGACAATATTTTTATTACTAATTCAATTTCGTATGTTAGGGAAAATAAATGTTTCGTGGGAATTCTGAATACGTCAGAAGATTCGGTCAATGTCAGTCTCGAGCCAATAGATTTAGTATCAATTGAGTCAGATAGTTTCGATTCAGTTATTTATAATAGTAATAACGTAGGATTCGATCAGTTTCGAAATAGAAGCGAATTATTAAGGGAATCGATAAAGCTCGATCATTTGAATGTAGAGGAACAGAAGGCTATCGGTGAATTGATTTACAGATATTCTGATATTTTCCATCTCGATGGAGAAAAGCTGACTTGCACCGATGCAGTTCAGCATAAAATTCCATTAATCGGTGATTCACCTCCCATTCATATTAGGCAGTATAGGTTACCAGAAAGTCAAAAGAGCGAGGTACAGAGACAGATTGATAAAATGTTGGATGATAATATCATTGTAGAGAGCGACAGCGCTTATAACGCCCCATTATTAGTCGTACCGAAGAAAGCAGGTGCGGACGGTAAACTTAATTGGCGCGTTGTTGTAGATTTTAGGAGGCTAAACGAGTCTACAGTAGGATTTTCGTACCCAATTCCCAATATTAGCGACATTTTAGACAAACTAGGGAATTCCAAGTATTATTCAAAGTTAGATCTATCGAACGCGTACCATCAGATAGAAATGCATCCGGATGACAGGCATAAAACGGCATTTTCACATCAATTTGCTCACTATGAATTTAAAAGAATGCCTTTCAGTCTAAAATCAGCTGGAGCATCATTTCAACGCCTTATGAATAGCGTGTTGTCGGGAATACAGGGAATTCGCGCATTTGTTTACCTGGATGATATTATAGTATTTTCAAATAATTTGCGTACTCATTGTGAAAAATTGCAAGAAATTTTTGAAAGATTACGATCTTTTAACCTAAAATTAAGTCGGGAAAATGCGAATTTCTAAATAAAGAGATTGTGTACCTAGGTCACAAAATTACTGATGAAGGAATTTTGCCTGACGAAGATAAAATCTTAGCGGTAAAAAAATTTCCTGTACCAACATGTCAGAAACAAGTAAAGTCGTTTTTAGGTTTGGCTTCGTACTATAGACGATTTATTAAGGATTTTTCAAAGGTTGTTTCCCCGATAAATAACTTGTTAAAAAAGGATGTGCATTTTCAATGGTCGCAACGTTGCCAAATTGCATTTGATGAATTAAAACATTTATTAACTAATTCGCCAATTTTTATTTATCCCGATTTTTCAAAACCGTTCATATTAACGACCGATGCTTCAGATTATGCTATCGGTAGTGTTTTGTCGCAGGGTAAGATAGGTCAGGATCTGCCCGTCGCTTACGCATCAAGATCGCTCAATAAGGCCGAAAGAAATTACAGCACATGCGAAAAGGAATTATTGTCCATTGTTTGGTCTTACAATTATTTTAGACCGTATTTGTTTGGCAACAAATTTTTCGTTCACAGTGACAATAAGGCATTAGTTTACCTAAAAAATATTAAGTCCCCAAATTCCCGTTTAACTCGAATGAGACTCAAATTGGAAGCATTCGATTTCGAAGTTAGTTACAAGCCCGGCAAATTCAATAAAAACGCGGACGCTTTAAGTAGAATAGATTGGGATCAAACAATTATCAGAGAACCCAGTTGTTGTATTAATTTGACAAATAAAGTAATTAACGATTACGAAATTTTTTGCAAGTATTTAGAAGGTAATGTGATTATACCCGACGACGGTATTCAAGAATGCCAAGATTCACTTCTAGATGATTTGCCTGCTAACGCAAATTTTTGTTTAGAATTCGACGAAAATGCGAGACCATTAGAACCCTATGTTGACGTCGTAAATAAATTACAATGTCAAGACGACCTTGACAAACTTTACGTACAACGGGGAAACGTTTATTTAATGAATATCACTAATAATAGGAAACTTATCTGTCTCGTACCCTCAGTCAATTCTCTTTTGAAGGTTTCATATGAGAATATATTTTATATTTTGATAAAATTAAAAGAAAAACTTATTGAACATAGCATAACAAATATTTATGCAGGGAGTAATTTTGGTAACAATTTGAAGTGGTGTAAGGTTATGCTAATGTTAAGATATATATTTAAAAATTCGGGAATCAAAATTTGTGTGTGCCATAACAAGGTCCGGAAGGAAAACTTTAGTGAAAATGAAAAAAATACAATTTTAACGGAATATCATGACCTGCCCACCGGAGGACACCCAGGTATAGGCCCAATGTACAAAAGAATTAGGCGCAAATATAATTGGGATAATTTAAAATCAGATGTAAGAGAATTTGTTAAAAAATGTAGGCAGTGCCAACAAAATAAGGTTCAAAATAAGACTCATAGGGCACCCTTAATTATTACAGATACTCCCGAATTAGTGTTTGAAAAGTGTTACCTTGACTGCGTAGGACCGTTACCTATATCCGAACATGGCAACAGATTTTTACTAACGTGTCAGGATGCCTTGAGTAAATATTTAATAGCAATCCCGGTTCCCAATATAGAATCAGCTACGATAGCTACATGTTTTGTAAATGAAGTTATTTGTAAATTCGGTATAATGAGCGAAATCGTCACAGATCAGGGAAGTAATTTCATGTCGGAGCTATTCAAAGATGTTTGCAAACTTTTGAAAATAAAGAAATTAAATTGCACTAGTTACCACCCCGAATCAAATTCGGTCGAAAGATCTCATCGAACGTTGGGCGAATACTTGAGGAATTTTGTTAATAAAAATAAAACTGATTGGTGCAGCCATGTCCCTTACTTTTTGTTTTCATATAATACTACACCACATTCAACCACCACGTTTATGCCATTCGAATTAGTGTACGGCAAACAACCTATTTTACCAACGTCAATTACAGCTCCACCAGAATTTTCATACAATTACGACGATTATCTGACGGACTTGAAACACAAATTACGCGTGACTAGACAAGAAGCTAGAGACAACCTAATCAGAAGGAAGGAAAGGTCGAAAGTTTTATATGATAGGAGTAGTTCAAATATAGAATATGAAGTAGGAGATTCGGTTTGGCTATTCGATGAAAGTTGCAAAACGAACAAAAGCAAAAAATTACATTCAAGATATTTAGGACCATTTAAGATAGTTTCTATAGATTCAGATGTCAATTGTACGCTTAAAATAAAAGGAAAGTACGTCAAGGTACATAAAAATAGAATAAAAAAATGCCATGTTAATATCGCGGAATCTCGAGTTTAGTTTCTCTTATTGTTAGTTTAGATGTTTAGAATCTTGAGTTTGGAACTCCATTATTCATGAGCCTACCTGCGAATAAGTTCATAATTACAGAGCCTGTCGCGAAATATTTTGTCGATAACGTTACACAAAGGTATACATGTTTCCATCTTGTTGTTTTTGTTAAGTGTTAAGTGTAATATGTGACAATATGTTTGTAAATAAAATTGACTAATATTTCTGATACAAATAGTGAAATGTGTGAGACGAACTTTTTAGCGGAAACAAGAGAGGTCTGTGAATATTATAAAACATCGTTGAACCGTCGACCGGCCGTTACTAATCGTAAGATGCAAAATTGGAAGGAATCATATTCATCAGGAGAGGAACCGGCGACTAGAAATTATTCGTACGACAACGACAACGCGGTGGCAAAATATGAAAAATTTGTCACTTTGAGTAGCGCCAACTTTTTATTAAGTGAGGGAGTGTTGTGATCTCGCGATTTTGGTTTTAAAGAATTTCACTTTCTCACGAGTCGGCAAAGAAAACTAAGTGGACACCCGATTAGTTTTTGTTTATTTAGGACCATTAGTCTGCTTTATCTATCATGCGGGCAGACGCTCGAACTTAGGGATCGTGCCGAGACGCCGAGAGGATTTTGTTTTATGAGTTTTGGAAATTTTCCATAAAGATTAGGGGAGGACTCACACCAAGACTGAGGTGATGAGGTAGAGGGGAAGTTAAAAAGGGGCAGTCAGAATTGAGCTAGCAAGAGAGTAATTTGAGTTTTGAAGACGAACCTCCGTATTTTCGTTGAAGTAAATTCCGGGTTTCGACCATAAGTTTCGTAGAATTAGGTGTATTGTTTATTATTTATTATTTTCAAGTTAGTTAGTAATTATTGTAATAAGTTAGCGATTAGTTGTACATATTGTAAGATGTTAGCAGATAAGTAGTATTTAATTACATATAAAGGACATATTTGCGTGTAATTAATTCATCCATTGTCCTGATCCTGGAGCAGCACCATACCAAATTACCAGTTCGCAACAATATATATATATATATATATATATATATATATATATATATATATATATATATATATATATATATATATATATATATATATATATATATATATATTATATACTTATTATTATATTCTACTTTAGGGCCGACTACGCTCGCAATTGGCATCTTGCCTAAACCTTGTTTTTCTTAGTTACAACACTGATTGCCCTTACTGAAAATCGAATCTAGATCCGCTTCTGGGATAGGCATGGCGGTGCAATGAAAGCATGGCGAAAGTGGGTATGCACAAAAGGATTACAAGAAGTGTAAGGAAGGGTGATTGGTTTGAATGTAGTAATTTATCATTAGACCAACGGTCCTTGCTACATTGTTCTATATTGGATCGAGAATACGCGCTGCCGCGCGTATGTTGTCTTGATTTATCTGTCCGCTTCGCGGCGGGCAACCTAATCTAACCAGGGTTAAACCAACGGTCCTTGCCACATTGTTCTAAATTGGATCGAGAATTCGCGCTGCCGCGCGTATGTTGTCTTGATTTATCTGTCCGCTTCGCGGCGGGCAACCTAATCTAACCGGGGTTAAACCAACGGTCCTAGCCACATTGTTCTATATTGGATCGAGAATTCGCGATGACGTAAATTACGCGATTACCTTACCCATTTTAATATATAAAAGGTAAGATGCTACTACAGAAAAAACAATAAATTGATCGCTTGCAAAGTGTGAAATGTACCCAAAACACTGGTCAACAAAAAAAATATAATTGTTTGTTTCCTGTGATTTTTTTTTTGTTTCTATATCAAATTGTCGCGTATTTTTTAAATATGACAATTCTTCTCCAACAGCTTTTGTTTTTGAGTTATAGCTACTATTTTTACTTAGATTTTCGGTTTTTTATTGGACACTAAAATATATTTTGTTGTATTTTTCGATATGGCTTCGTCAAGAAGATGTTGTGTGCTTAATCCCGATTGTTTTTGCTACATTTGTGGTGAATATATATTTGCAAAATATCGAAAACCTACATCGGACTTTGTGAAAACTGCGTATCATCAATACTTTACTTACAACAATACTACATCAGCTAAGTATCAACATGAGCATACAAATCAACTTCATGTACTCGCATTTAGACCGATTTTCACAAAATCTGAGTGATTTTGGTGAGGAGCAGGGTGAAAGATTTAATCAGCATCTGCAGACAATGGAAGAGTGTTATCAGGGGCGGTGGGGCTCGCATATGATGGCAGACTACTGCTGGAATTTGCAACGAGATCTACCTAAAGACGTTCATTCAAGGAAATCGTATAAAAGATCATTTGCTATTATTTTTCTGTATTTTTTGACAAAATAATAAAGCTGTAAATTTAAAAGGTAAAGCTGTTAGAAATCTCAAAGAATTTTTTTCATAGTCAGGGCCATAGAAATACCCAATAACAGAAAAAAAATTAAGGAAACAATAATCGTGTTGACTAGTGAAATATAAGCTACAAAATATATTTTATTATCCGTGACAAAATATATTCAACTCATTTTCACTACGCCTCTGTCATTGTAAAGCGCATGTCCGAAATTGTAATGAAAAAATAAAAATTGCTGGAGGAGAAGATTTTACGAATTAACGTATAGTTATATACATGTTTCCATCTTGTTGTTTTTGTTAAGTGTTAAGTGTAATATGTGACAATATGTTTGTAAATAAAATTGACTAATATTTCTGATACAAATAGTGAAATGTGTGAGACGAACTTTTTAGCGGAAACAAGAGAGGTCTGTGAATATTATAAAACATCGTTGAACCGTCGACCGGCCGTTACTAATCGTAAGATGCAAAATTGGAAGGAATCATATTCATCAGGAGAGGAACCGGCGACTAGAAATTATTCGTACGACAACGACAACGCGGTGGCAAAATATGAAAAATTTGTCACTTTGAGTAGCGCCAACTTTTTATTAAGTGAGGGAGTGTTGTGATCTCGCGATTTTGGTTTTAAAGAATTTCACTTTCTCACGAGTCGGCAAAGAAAACTAAGTGGACACCCGATTAGTTTTTGTTTATTTAGGACCATTAGTCTGCTTTATCTATCATGCGGGCAGACGCTCGAACTTAGGGATCGTGCCGAGACGCCGAGAGGATTTTGTTTTATGAGTTTTGGAAATTTTCCATAAAGATTAGGGGAGGACTCACACCAAGACCGAGGTGATGAGGTAGAGGGGAAGTTAAAAAGGGGCAGTCAGAATTGAGCTAGCAAGAGAGTAATTTGAGTTTTGAAGACGAACCTCCGTATTTTCGTTGAAGTAAATTCCGGGTTTCGACCATAAGTTTCGTAGAATTAGGTGTATTGTTTATTATTTATTATTTTCAAGTTAGTTAGTAATTATTGTAATAAGTTAGCGATTAGTTGTACATATTGTAAGATGTTAGCAGATAAGTAGTATTTAATTACATATAAAGGACATATTTGCGTGTAATTAATTCATCCATTGTCCTGATCCTGGAGCAGCACCATACCAAATTACCAGTTCGCAACAATATATATATATATATATATATATATATATATATATATATATATATATATATATATATATATATATATATATATATATATATATATATTATATACTTATTATTATATTCTACTTTAGGGCCGACTACGCTCGCAATTGGCATCTTGCCTAAACCTTGTTTTTCTTAGTTACAACACTGATTGCCCTTACTGAAAATCGAATCTAGATCCGCTTCTGGGATAGGCATGGCGGTGCAATGAAAGCATGGCGAAAGTGGGTATGCACAAAAGGATTACAAGAAGTGTAAGGAAGGGTGATTGGTTTGAATGTAGTAATTTATCATTAGACCAACGGTCCTTGCTACATTGTTCTATATTGGATCGAGAATACGCGCTGCCGCGCGTATGTTGTCTTGATTTATCTGTCCGCTTCGCGGCGGGCAACCTAATCTAACCAGGGTTAAACCAACGGTCCTTGCCACATTGTTCTAAATTGGATCGAGAATTCGCGCTGCCGCGCGTATGTTGTCTTGATTTATCTGTCCGCTTCGCGGCGGGCAACCTAATCTAACCGGGGTTAAACCAACGGTCCTAGCCACATTGTTCTATATTGGATCGAGAATTCGCGATGACGTAAATTACGCGATTACCTTACCCATTTTAATATATAAAAGGTAAGATGCTACTACAGAAAAAACAATAAATTGATCGCTTGCAAAGTGTGAAATGTACCCAAAACACTGGTCAACAAAAAAAATATAATTGTTTGTTTCCTGTGATTTTTTTTTTGTTTCTATATCAAATTGTCGCGTATTTTTTAAATATGACAATTCTTCTCCAACAGCTTTTGTTTTTGAGTTATAGCTACTATTTTTACTTAGATTTTCGGTTTTTTATTGGACACTAAAATATATTTTGTTGTATTTTTCGATATGGCTTCGTCAAGAAGATGTTGTGTGCTTAATCCCGATTGTTTTTGCTACATTTGTGGTGAATATATATTTGCAAAATATCGAAAACCTACATCGGACTTTGTGAAAACTGCGTATCATCAATACTTTACTTACAACAATACTACATCAGCTAAGTATCAACATGAGCATACAAATCAACTTCATGTACTCGCATTTAGACCGATTTTCACAAAATCTGAGTGATTTTGGTGAGGAGCAGGGTGAAAGATTTAATCAGCATCTGCAGACAATGGAAGAGTGTTATCAGGGGCGGTGGGGCTCGCATATGATGGCAGACTACTGCTGGAATTTGCAACGAGATCTACCTAAAGACGTTCATTCAAGGAAATCGTATAAAAGATCATTTGCTATTATTTTTCTGTATTTTTTGACAAAATAATAAAGCTGTAAATTTAAAAGGTAAAGCTGTTAGAAATCTCAAAGAATTTTTTTCATAGTCAGGGCCATAGAAATACCCAATAACAGAAAAAAAATTAAGGAAACAATAATCGTGTTGACTAGTGAAATATAAGCTACAAAATATATTTTATTATCCGTGACAAAATATATTCAACTCATTTTCACTACGCCTCTGTCATTGTAAAGCGCATGTCCGAAATTGTAATGAAAAAATAAAAATTGCTGGAGGAGAAGATTTTACGAATTAACGTATAGTTATATTTAGTGTGTTTTACTACTATGTTTGCAGTAGCAAATTGGGCTTCTATCTGCCTAAACTATAAATTAACATTTCTTTTCCAAAAAGGAGGAATTTTTACCGTTACTCGGGCCAAAGTGTCATTTTGTGAGTTGTTTTGATTGATCTCACCTGAATCCTGCATTTTTAATATACTCGTAGGTTATACGTAGGAGGGATTTAATCCTCGATTCTCGATGAAAGGTTATATATAGCCCCTTGTTCGGGCTATCAGGAACAATTTGAAATATTTAACGAAAACTAGATGAGAACTTAACATAAATTGTTTTTCGGGGTCTCCAGTTATAGGTTATGTGTCATCAAAAGTTAATAAGGATATGTTACACAAAGATACAACATATTAGATATATTACAAAAAATACCACACAAACAGTTACAATTATCACAAACATAAAAACAAAGCATTTACACTTTACTAAAACACTTATATAAAAATACGACAACACTTTTCTTATACGACAACACCGTTACCACGATTATTGATTAATTTTCAACTACCAAGCTTCTTCACCGATTGTTTGATACCGACCAATCGGAAGGTATCAACGTAATTTAACAGTGTTGTCTGTCAGTGTTGTCATAATAGTGTCCAGTTGTTTTTTGAGGAAGATTGAAGACGTGGGGTTTTTCGTTTATCATACCTAGTAGACGTAGATATGCAGGTGATGTGTTGGCGTGTTCTGAACTATTTCTTCCCGTCAGCTATTCTTTGTCTGGTAGTGATTTCTTGATAATCTCTCAGCCGTAACACTGGGAGATCGCTTGGTTCTTAACCTCGTAATTAGGGTTGCCACCTTTCTTTTTTGCAATTAAACTACATTAGTTATTAAAGCTAAGAAAAAAAAGTACAAGTAGTGTCAAAATAAAGTACAATTTATTTTTCTTTATTTATTTATTTATAGCGTATTTTCCCAATATTGGAAATCGTTAAGCACTTTGACTCACTTCTTGACGTTCTTCTTATTTTGCCAGTATGGCAAAGTCCTAGGAGCGTATACGATGGTTTCGTGCGAGCGTGGCAGAAAATGCAACTAACGGTACAGCTCAGTGGCGGTACGCGGGAACGTAGTTTAGAATATAACTGACTTGAATACAACTGAACTGACTACAACTGACTGTTGAAAATTTTGTGTTGGGTCCTTGTTTAATTTCTTGTATATGTTCAAAAATTAAAAAAAAAAAACGGTCCTTGTCACTTTGTCCTACATTGGACCGAGAGTTCGCGCTACCGCGTGTATGTTGTCTTGATTTATCTTCCCGCTTCGCGGCGGACAACCTAATCTAACCAAGGTAAAACCAACGGTCCTTGTCACTTTGTCCTACATTGGACCGAGAGTTCGCGCTGCCGCGCGTATGTTGTCTTGATTTATCTTCCCGCTTCACGGCGGACAACCTAATCTAACCAAGGTAAAACCAACGGTCCTTGTCACTTTGTCCTACATTGGACCGAGAGTTCGCGCTGCCGCGCGTATGTTGTCTTGATTTATCTTCCCGCTTCGCGGCGGACAACCTAATCTAACCAAGGTAAAACCAACGGTCCTTGTCACTTTGTCCTACATTGGACCGAGAGTTCGCGCTGCCGCGCGTATGTTGTCTTGATTTATCTTCTCGCTTCGCGGCGGACAACCTAATCTAACCAAGGTAAAACCACCAATAAAATCCACACGAGACATTGTACCGTAGCTGTTTGTATGCAAATTCAATACGACGCTTAAAATAATATATATGTTGCCATAGTTACAGTTTTTCATATAAAAGCAAAGAGGATCGGATCCTCTTTGATATAAACGAGCAAGAATAAACGTGGCGTTTTGTAGGAAATATATGATCTCTCACAATCTATGATTGTCTGTCTAGATATATTTTAATATATTTTATTACTCGTCAAAAAATATATTCAACTTATTTTCACTACGCCTCTGTCTCCCACTGTAATGCGCATGTTCGAAGTTGTAATGCGCATGTACGAAATTTAAAATAACGACGGCAGCGCACACCACCGTCATCGTATACGCTCCTAGGACTTACCCGTACACGGCATTTGTTACGGAAGAAGTCTTTGTCTGATGTGTCGGTTATGTTAGCGGATAGCATGTCTTTTTGTAATTTTTTCATCCATGGTATTGTACTTTTGAGTGAGGATATGTAATTTAGTATTCTTTCGGTTAGTCGGGTATTCAATAGTCTATCTATGTGCCCGAAGAATTTCATTCGTCTTTTTCTAATATCAATTTCGATGTTTGAGTATTTTCCAGTTGTCTTGATTGACTGTAGTCGGTACTTGTCAGGAGTAAGTCTTGCTCCTAGTATTTTCCGAATGATTTTTCTTTATTCTTTCTTTATTTCTTCAAGTTCGTATTTCTTATTGAGTGTAAGTGTTTCGCTAGCGTACAGGCCGGTTTGATGACAGTGTTGTAGTGTCGAAGTTTAGTTTGTCTTGACATGCATTTTTTGTTATAGAGGTTTTTGATAAGTCCGACTGCTCTCTTGGTTTATGGAGACGGTTTTGTTGTGAGACTTTTACGGATCCAGTAGGCTCGATAAATTCTCCCAGGTATTTGAAATGTGTGACTCTTTTGATCGTTCCGTGTTTTGTTTGTATGTTCTCGCCTTTGTGACTTAACACTTGAGTTTTCTCGAAGGATATTTGAAGTCCTACTTTTTCGGCGCATTCTTGGAGTGTTTCAATTTGTTTTTTTTTTGCAGTCTCTTGATCTTCTGATAGTATAACCAAGTCATCGGCGAAGGCAATGTATAGTATAGAAAGATTGTGTTTGCGTAAGCCAAGTGTAACTGGTTTCCAGACATTTTGTATCTTGAGCTCTATTTCCCATTCTTCCATGACATTATCCTAGACGATATTGAAAAAGAGAGGGAAAAGGCCATCTCCTTGTCGCACGCCTGTCTGAATTTCGAAAGGTTCCGAGATTTCCCCATAAATTTTATATTGGATGTTGTGTTGATCAGCGTTTGTTCAATGAGTTTTCATGTTTTGTGGTCTACTCCCCTTTCTTCCAGGATCCGGAAGAGTAATTGTCTATCGATCGAGTCGTACGCTTTTTGTAAGTCGACAAATGTGCACATCACTGGTTTATTTCGAATTGCTCGCATTTTGACAATTGTTTTTAGGTTGAAGATTTGTTCGGGGCAGGATCGGTGTTGTCTGAATCCTGCTTGAAACTCTGATAACTTTGGTTCGAGCTATTCTTGTGTTCGTGTCAAGAGACATCCTGAGAAAATTTTGTAGGCGACGGAAAGGAGAGAAATCCCTCTGTGGTTGTTCACATCTGATTTAACTCCTTTTTTGTGTAGTGGGTGGATAAGTGATGTTTTCCAGTCATCGGGTATTTTTTCTATTTGTCATATTTCTTGGATGTGTAATTTCTCTAAATGCATTGGGTCCGAGGTTTTTAAGTAGTTCTGCAGTGATGCCGTCTTCACCTGAGGCTTTATTATTTTTGAGTCTTTTGATTTGGAAGTGGATTTCGTCTTGTGTTGGTGATAGTGATTCTTCTGATGTGTGGTCTGATTGTTTCTTTGGGAATCTTTTCGTTGGTTCTGGGCAATTCAAAAGTCTGGAGAAGTATTTAGCTAATTCTTAGCAATTTTCTTTATTCGTCAATGCTAGTTTTCCGTCTTGTTTTCTGAAGAATAAGTTTTGTGGTGTGTGTCTTTTGATTTGGTTGGCGAATGTTTTGTAGAAATCACGCGTATTGTAGTTTCGGAAGTCGTTCTCGATCGAAGTCAGTTGATCATTAATATATTTCCGTTTGATTTGTCTCAGAATTTTGGACGTCTGTTTACGTACCTCGAAGAAGATCTTTCTGATTTTTTTCAGATTTGTTCGAACATCCGAACACTCTGGATGCCTCAGAAAATTTATCTGGAGGAATAAATGCCTGAGCATTAGAAGCAAAACTCGCATTTGCAAGTCATGCGTCTAGGCTCTGACTTATGCAGTAGAAATAAGGGCAGATATACCAAGGCAATCACTATAGTTGAAAAGGAAACACTCCAATCAATTACTGGAATACATGCCTCTATTTTAAATGAAGATATAAAACAGGCGTGCGATGTACAAGACATTGGGATTCACGCATCCAACGTATGTCAGAAGGTCGTCTCGACAAAATTGTGAAGGGGAAACAAAAAATCACCAGGAAGACCACCAAAGCGATGGAACGAGTGCTGGATTACATAAATAAAAAAAATAGAATCAATAATTAATCAAATTCAAAACTTTATTAATTTGTTGTTTTTATAACAAATTGCCAGGATTTGATTAACAGGAATAGACAGGATTTATCCTAAAATAAAAGGGAAGAAGAAGTATTTTACCAATTATACTGCATATCTAGTTTACATATTAAAAATTATAGTAGTATTAAATAATAAGAAAACAATTTCAATTAATTTTATTAATAAATCATTATAACAAATATAAAATATCACAATTGAACATCAATTTGCTCTTTTTCCTATTGTCGACGAATTTGTTCTCAAATATTTTCAGAGACTATACTACATTCCATCAGACTTAGCTCATGCTTATTTCTATCCGCTTGCCTATTATTCATATTTTTGTTCTTATAGTAACACAGCCACACAGTAACGGGTATCAAGACAAAAGGCAATGGTATAAGGAAAAGGGCGGAGAAGCTGGTAGGCTGCTCATAATAACTTAAACTAGATACAACCTTTACAGTAAAATTGCTGTAATTTCTTCCCAATTCAGTTACCGCGACACAGAAATAAATACCTGTGTCTGTATGAGTCGTGTTTTGTAAACTTAGTTTGCTAATGTATACATTCTCTTCGTTAGGCATTAGGTAAGCATAATGGGATGCCTTTATTAATGTGTAGTACTTGCCTAAGTATTCTATATCGTACCGAGTTTTCTCGCTTAGTTTTAGCCAAATGATTACTGGAACATGATTACTTGATACTCTGCATTGGACTAATAAATTGGTGTAGGGTTTTATCGTAGAATTTAGTGGAATTATTTCTAGAACCCTTGGTGGATCTCCTTCATATTTAGAGTGCTCTAAAATAGATTTCAGCATTATAAATATTTCGAAATATTTTTCCGGAAGAATATTTTATACCAATTAAATCAACGTCATAGGTGATGGTAGCAACATTCCGTGAGATACATCTATAAAGTCCGTTATTCGCACTGGTTACGTTTTTAAGACGAAGTGTGGACACACAAGTTTTTTTTTGTTGAAGTTTTGTCCACTCTAAATGTTGAATTCTTTGGCACAGTTTACAAGGCTAAAACATATATTTGTTTATTATTGAATAACGCAAAAATAAAAATAAAAACATTACGAGGCTTTCAATGGCAGATGAAAGAGATGAGAATAAATACAATAATAAGTAGATAAAGGAAATATAACTAGAATTGAACCAGAATTAAAAGCATTAGATTTTTGAATTACTTGGCTACAAAAATTTAACCCTTTGGGTACATTTGACTGCTGAGGCTGGTCACGCATATGTTTCACTTGACTTGCATTCTCTAAATAAATACGTACCCAAAGGGTTAAGTAGGAATCGAATGTTTGCAGCATCTAGACGGCCCTAATGAAGCTTCGTACCTTCTAAATTTATAATAGAAGAATATAATAAAACTGTGTTTTATACGTTTGAAAATTTATTTGTAGGACACTACACAAGTTTCACCACACTGTGGTGCTTCATCAGGTGATGAAATATAGAAATAATTAGAAAACAAGTTTCTTATATATACAAAAAACCTTAGAAGGGGGCGGGGTGGTTGTTACAGATTTAGGTTAATTATTTAAAATTTGCAAATATGTTTGCATTTATATGATAATAGTAAAGCAAATATGCGAGAATAATAATTTATGAGTAATAGACAATACATGAAAAATTAATCCCATAACACCAATGGATAACGAAAGAAATATTACAACGCATGAAAGAAAGGCGGAAAACCCAAAGCGATCACACAAAATACATGGAGATCAATAGAAAGATCTAACACATGCAAATAAATTGAATGCTCCAAAAACGATACGACAATTTCAATCTCCACAAAAAAAGGTAGTAACGAGAACTAAGAGAAGAAATGCACCTAAGATGGAAAGCACACATAAAAGAACTCTTTAAGAATACCAGAGGCCTCTTAAGTAACATACAATAACTAGCACCCCATTTACAAATGAGGAAGTACAACACGCCTTCGTCTTGACAGACGGTAAAGCGGTTGGCCCAGATGAAAATAGCGGTTGGCCCAATAGAGCTGTTAAATCTCGTAAAAAACGAACAAATTGATGTCTTATTATGGACCTGTACAACACCATATATGAGAAATAGGAAAAGTCGAAAAGTCAACTTATATCACAATATCAAATGCAAGAGAATGTAGCGACTACCAAACTACACTGTTCAAAAACTCTTAACTGGTCATTAATTTGTGCCTCCATAAAACTCAAACGGGAAATTAACTGCAAATAGAATTAAGAACATCTGAAAGACACTCTATTTAATTGTTTATATTGGCACATATCGAAGTGTCAACATTACGTACTTTTAGATTGTTACTTATAAATGTAAATAATAAAGTACCCGTAATAATTAACTATAACTACCAAAACCAAAGTGCAAAACGAATCTGAATTAATTGTTAATGTAAACTTTTTTATATAAAGTGCCAACTTAATAACGAGAATGTGCACCACGGTGCACAACGGCATTACACAGGGTATAGCGTCCAACTAGTCCAACAAGTAATTATCAGTTGTTCTAGGAACTCTAAAGTAATTCGCGCAGTATGTGGTCTTGCGTTATCCTGCATTAACAAAAATATGTATTCCTAACACAATGTGTACATAGAGATTAGCGTTAAGATTTTCTGGAATTACAACAAGGTCGGTTCTACTGTCGATACTAATCCCAACCCAAATCATAACTGATCCACCTTCAAATCTTTCGACTTCCTGGACAGTAGGAGCTGCATAGTGTTCTCCCGTGCGTCTGTAAACCCCTACTTGGCCATCGCAACGAGTAACACGGAACCTGGAGCTATCCGTGAAGAGCACAGACTTCCATTCTATTAGTTCACGAGCAAAAGTCATCCTTGCTATTCTGTGGCGTTCTGTCCAAGGGGGGTTTTGGACGGGTCGTCTTGCCCTCTAATTTAATTCCCTCAACCTATTGTCTGTTCTCATGCAGTGTCTCCATGCGTCGTTCTGAGAGAAATTAAGAGGTCTTTCGCCGTAGAAACTCTATTTCGAAGACTCGAAATCCGTTAAAAGACGGTCTTGATTTTGAGTTGTTTTTCTTTTGCGACCTTGCCCACCACGTTTTTATCACGCAATTTTCACTTAACTTAAGTCAAACTGTCAGTTGCAAACATTTTCGTCTGTATATTGATCCGAACAAGGCATTCCCAGCTGTTTGAATTCAATTTGGGAAACATTATATCACTTTTGTTTTGGAAGTACGTGATTAAATAGAGCGTCTTTTACATGTTCTTAATTTTATTTGCATGTAATTTCCCTTTTATATTTTTGGAGGCACAAATTAGTGATCCGTTAATTGTTTTGAGCAGTGTACAAGCTTCATGAGTGACGCCTTAAAAGTATTTCTAAATATAATACACAAAAGACTACAACAAATTACAAGAAGGTATTAGTGATACGCATTTCGGTTTCAGGAATAGAATGGGCACTCGCGAAGCGAGCATATTTAGCATTATCATTATAGAATTGATACCAATATGTTTGGATGTGAACGTAGAGGTATATGTTTGCTTCATAGACTATGAGAAAGCTTTGGACAAGGTCCAGCATAAACCATTAGTAACACTCTTGGAAACCAAAAACATCGACTCAGCGGATATAAGAATCAATGAAAATCTGTATTGGAATCAAACGGCAGAAGTGATGGTGATGGAGAGTAGATGGAGAATCGACACAAAAATCATCAACGAGGCGTCAGAGAGGCGTTAGGCAAGGGTAATTTTCCCAAACTCAGGGCCCTAATCAGAGCACCGACGCTCAACATTCGATATAGGATAGGATATTTTGGAGGACAGTCCCGCGTCCCGCCGATTTTGAAAAATGTCCCGCTTTTTAGAAAATATAGGCATTCTTATTTTAAATGTACTGTAATATATAAAATAAGATTTTTCCACATTTTCCCATAAAATCTCCTTTTTTAGCGTGACCCCAAAAAATTTTTTAATATCTTCGAACTGTCCATTCTTCAAGATATTCCAAGCAGTTATTATAAAAATGTTTGGCTTCTTCCAGAAAATCCAGTCGTGCAATGGCAGCTTGTTCTGAAATTTTCATTGGGTGACACTAAAAAAGGAGATTTTATGGGAATCTGTGGATCATTTAAATACATTTTTTTTAATTTAAATAAAATAAATGAAAATATATATTTTTTAAAATAATAAATTCAACTTAATTAAAAATCATATTCAAATTATTGTTTTTTACAAATATTTTTTTAGTTTCCAATAATTAATATTATATACATTTTTGTATATTTATAGACAAGTATATGAGTGTATACAATAATAGTAGTTTATGATACAAGTGTGTGAAGAAGCACTTTGGTGAACAAGTTGCGAAGTTTAAAGCACGAGCCGAAGGCGAGTGGTTTAATGGCAATGAGAGCACGCCAGAAAATTTATTTTTGGCCTCCTGAATTGTAAAGCTAGCTTTGACATCGTGTATACGTCCAGCGAAACTAGATTTTTACGTACAATGTTGCAAAGTACGGCTACGATGCGGTAAAGTGACCAGTAAATTTTAACCTTCCAGGGACACTTACAAAATAAATTAAGTATAAGACAATAAAATCTAATTAAAAAAAACGCTACTTTACACCACATTTGTCACGATAATGTAGAAAATAAAAGTTATTTTTTAAATTTTACTGTGCGTCTGACATTTGGAAAAATGACATAACCAAACTAATAAATTTGAATTAGTAAAAATGTCAAAGTTTGTGAGTACCAACATTAAAAAATTAAATAATTTCCAATATTGTAATTAATCTAAATCTATATGTTTCTTAAATAATAATTGTCGGCCAAAAAATCTTATACAAATTTCGTGCGAAAATGATTTTACAATGCTCCAGCAAATGGGGAACTCGACCTTCGGGCGAGCTGTTGCATTGAACAGCGAGCTGTTGCACTGTCGCTTTGAACATAGACATGATAAAACTGTATCCCAAAACACATCAAATATCGATATTCCTAGAGCAGGTTCTGTCCCAAATGAATTTAAACAATATTTTGATCAACCAAATATAGCAAGACATTCAGATCCGCTAAAATTTTGGTTTGAAGGTCGCCATTTTACACCCGTGTTGTCGGATATTGCACAAACATATTTAATCCCTCCTGCATCGTCTGTATCTTCCGAACGAATGGCTTCTACAATAAACATTGTAGTACCAAATAATAGAAGTAGATTGCCAGCAGAATACATTAATTACCGTATATTACCTAAGATCATTGTCTGAAAAATATTGGTTTGAATAAATATATAAGATTTTGTAATCGTAATTTTTTAATCCTTTTTTTGACGATAAACCTCAAACATATTTTCTGGTTAAAATTATTCAACAATCTGATAATAGTGTTCTGGTAAAATTTCTAATTTAATTTTTAATTCCATAATATTGAATTAACAATCAAAAGATTTAATCTTTTATTCGGGATTAAAAACTTAAAAAATATATTCTAGCAAAAACTCGACAAGTAATCAAAAAAATTCAAATTAACCTATTAAAAACAATCTTTGTCTTAAATCTTTGTTTAAAAAAAAGTCTTTGTTGGGTTATTAAAAAAATCAATTTTTTCGAATTTAGAAAAATTGACCGATATATCGATATTTTTTCAAAATATATCAAAACGATATTTCGATAGTTTCTAAAAGTATCGATATTAAAAATATCGATATATTTTAAAATATCAACATCCCTATACCGCCATTACGCGATCTTTGATAAACCTCCATAAAAAGTAATCGGGTGATGTTAGATCTGGCGAACGAGGTGGCCAAGCTACAGGACCGCCTCATCCTATCCACTTTTCGCCAAAAATCTCATCACTTGTCTTGAAAACAGAGCATAATGGGTTGGTGCACCGTCGTGTTGCATCCACATGTTCATGCGAACAAACAAGGGCACGTCTCCTAGTAATTCAGGCAGTACGTTTTGCAGAAAGTTTGGGTAAAGTTGTCCAGTCAAGCAACCTTCAAAAAAATATGGACCAATGACGTGATAGCTGACAATGCAGCACCAACAATTAACGGACCACGGATGTTGAAATGGTACAGCTCTCATCCATCGAGGATTCTCATTTGCCCAGTAATGCATGTTATGCCTATTCACATTTATCGTATTTCGTCAGAAAAAAGCACGTGATTAAAAAATGAAACATCTGTGCGCATTTTTCTACGAATCCAATTACAGAAATTAACGCGATTTAGGAAGTCATTGCCGTACAATTGCTGGTGTAATGACATACGATACGGATGGAACTTGTGTTTATGCAAGATCCTAAACACAGATCGCCGACTAATTCCACTCTCTCTTTCCATTTGCCTGCTGCTCGAAAAAATGCCAGCTAAACGCTTAAAAGCCATGTGCGATTTTTGTCGCCTATCCGGATAACGAGCCGCATACAAATCTCGGGCGTTACTGTAATTTTTACGGCATTCGCCCAACACAATCAATATATCAAAATGTTCTTGAAATTCGTTCATTTTCGCGATTCAATGTTCTCACATTAGAAGGTAAACAGTGACTAGCTGATATGTCAACAGAAAACCAAGATTAATTTATTCAACCAAGATATTTTTCGATATTTTCGACTATTTTCATACTTTGCATAACTAGAATGACCTTGTGTTACAGGTCGTTGAATTCGTCTTAAAATCGGCAATAATATTATCGAAAAGAAATACATGATTCCATTTAAAAAAGTGGAGTTGACCTTGACGTAGTTCAGCGCCTCCACCGAAAAAAAAAGTGTGGCCCAGTATGACGGCCTTCTCGAAAACTTAAACTTTAATATGAAACATTTTTTGATATTATTAATAAATAGTGTGTTATTGCTCTGTAACACTTTATGTGCCTTTTTCATTCGTTCCTTTGACCACGTGTTGCAGGTCGTTGAATTCGTCTTAAAATCGGCAATAATATTATCGAAAGAAAAATACATGATTCCATTTAAAAAAGTGGAGGTGACCTGTTATTGCTCTGTAACACTTTATGTGCCCCACTCTGTATATATGTATATATATATATATATATATATATATATATATATATATATATATAATAATAATAATTTACAACAAAATATTTCGGTAAAAAATGGTCTATTTAAAAAAAACTACTTAGTTTCTTGGGGAATTAATCGTTATTAATTTTTCTATGTTCTTTTGTACGTCTATAGTTGACTCCTAAACTTGCATATTTGTTATTTGAATAAAATATTATATTACTTTTTGAAGGGGTAAAGTGGTATTTTGTGGTGAATGAAGGTGTTGCACCATAAAAATGAGCCCCAATGTTCCGTATAAAATTTGCTGTATGGTCTTCAAATGTCAAAACATTTGCATTATATATAATTGTTATAAAATTATAAAAATACAGTTGCTGTTGTAAATTATACAGCACATTCCGCCTAGGTAAAAGAAAAAACTAATTATATCATATTTAGTTAGCACTAATTGTTAAAATATCGCACCCAAAGAAAAATTTCAGAAATGGTTAGATAGACGAGAAGCTAATAGGGAGCTAATATGGATAGACGAGGAGCTAAAGAAAAGAACAAGACCCGAATTTATAGCCTGGAGATAAGGAAGAACAACACTCGAAAAGCTCAAAAGGCAGAACAAAGAAATGAAAGAAGCAGAGACGAGAAAGAAACGATAGTGGGAGGAATGCCAAATACAGAAAATCAGCCAGCTGAACAGAAAGTCGTACATTTGGAAACTTATTGCGGCAAGGAAACCAAAAGAGAGATCTCATCAGTAATTAGTACAGACAAGTGTAAAAATCATTTTTACGAGTTGCTGGCCGACGAGACGGAAAATAGAGAGCAAAGGTGGAGAGATTTTAGACCAGTGGTATCGCAATTACAAGAGATTACAGAAAGTGGTTGAAACGGTTATATCGGCACTTAAAAGAAAGAAAGCACCAGGCCCAGACTCGGTGCCAAGTGAGGCGTGGTATCTAGCCACACCAATTGTGAAGGAGAGACTGCGTGGCGAACTTAACAGCTTTTTCAAAGGCAACAAACAAATTACAGACAGTTGAAGGGTAGGAATTATTGTTCCATTTTTTTAGCAAGGTAACAAGGAGGAACTAGGAAGCTATAGGGCAGCTTGGGCAGCAAAACATGCTCAACAAATGTTTTCATTATTTGGGAGCACATATATTTGCGAAAAAACTCTTTCAATTATGAACATAAATAAGTCGAAATTAATTAATTAAAATTATAATAATAATATCAAAATTGAGTGATAATCAAGGACATACAAGCAAAGGTTAATGACATCATTAAAATAAAACAACACACAAGTCATGAATAACACATACTTATACATATATATATATATATATATATATATATATATATATATATATATATATATATAACTTATACATACAAATGAATAAATTTATTAAGTTTTTATATTCCTTTTTTTAATTGTTAATTAAAATTACTAGTTTGTGATCATTGTTGCAATGATTAAAAATTTATATTTATAAGTTTAGTTCCAGTTAAATTTGTTTTTGTTAATAAATAATAGATTATTAGTTTGTAATACTTGTTGCTATAGTTATAGTTCTGTATTTACAATAAGAGTGATTTTACTTTCGTGTTAATAGATTGTGTGACTTTATAATAAATAATTGCTGTTACAGTTAAGGATTTATATTATTATAGTAGTATAATAAGATGGATTTCAGTTATTTTTTTGTTTTAATAACTATATAATTAAAGATTTATATTTATATTAAATTTAGTATACTAATAACAAAAAATAGTTAAATGTATTTAAAACAAATAAAAAATCGTGGTACTTGTTTTGATTTTATTTCGTTTTTTTTTGCCCGCCAAAAAAATCGGTAATATTAAATTGGCCCTGCTAAGAAAAACTTTGGGAACCCCTGCTATAGGGGGATAACTCCCTAAAATGTCACACAAGATATATGAAAAGATACTGGAAAAAAAGTTACAGGAAGAAGCAGAGGAGATGAATCTAATCCCAGAGGTACAAGCTGGCTCCAGAAAAGGACGCGGAACAACCGAACAGATATACATAATAAATTATATCATTCAAAGAGAAATAGATAAACCAAAAGGGAAATTGTACGTGGTGTTTGTTGATCTCAAAGCAGCATATGACTCAGTAGTAAGAGAAAAAATGTGGGAATATATGAGGGAGAAAGGTATATCACAACAGATCAGGGAGAGCATTGAGCATATAGGGGAGACCGGGGCTAGTTGTCACAAAATTTAAACTTTTTGAATTTCAGAGAACTCAGTACCCTTAGATTAAATATTGTTTATACCAATTGAAAGTCTTATATTTCTTGCATACTTTAAACTTTTTCTATTTTGAATCTGTAATGGACTCATTACAGCACTCATATGCGTGCGGTAATGGCTCGCCGAGTGCTGTAATTTTATTGGTTAGTTAATTTATAGTTAAGTTGGCACAGAAATTCAGAGCTGTCAGTGAGAGTCAAATTTTCAGCGAGACAGTTTTGAGGTTATGTGATGTGTGGAATCACAACAAAAGTTTGCTCCTTGAAATTATGTATTTTATGAATGGTATAAAGTTTATATAAAGAGAAATTTATAGTCAAAAAACAAAAAGTGAACTTTAGATTGGCGTTGGTGTTAAAAATTGTGTTAAAAAAAAAGTGAATTTGGTTTCAAGAAAATTATCCTTTGAAATGTCAAATTATTTTATTGTCAAATATTCTTTTTCTTTCTTTATAGGATTTAAAAAAAAAGTAATATAATAATATATGAATGTTATGTAATAGACTGAATGTGCGCCTGTATAAGCAATCAACCGATATCAAATAATATCGGAAGGGCACTCTATTGTCATGGGGGTGAGAAATCGCCCCCGAAGGTAGACGAACTATAAGATACAGTCAACGGCATTGGAATCAGGAAAGCAATGGGAAACTACCTGATTACATATCCCTAGTTAATCAACATGGCTAATTTTAAGGCGGAAATACTGGAGTCTTTGCTCCCCTATTCAGATCTCCGTGGAGGACAGTTTTGAATGTAGCTAAGATGAAAGTAAGAGGTAGGAGACGCATTTCCTGGTTAAATAATCTAAGAAAATAGAAATAGGAAGTACAATTATAGTTCCATTGAGTTGTTTAGAGCTACAACATCAAAAGTGAAAATAGTTATGATAGCCAACCTTCTAAGAGGAGATGAAGAAGAAGCTCTGTGGAAATCGTGAATACAGAAATTTAATTAATTAATGGTAATAAACGATATAACACATATTTTTTATCCTTATATTTTATTCTTTTCTATGGTACAATTATTAAAAATATTTATAGTAACATTGGATTCTTGAGCAGTAACACTCACACCAGGGACATTATATACAGTGCTACTACTACTGTTGCTATAAAATTGCAAATGTGGGGCACTAGAAGAATATCCAGGTAAGTTGATATTTGCTTGCTGAGACCCATGCATTTTAAATATTTCAATCTGCTTTTTTAACGAAGCGTCAACATACCCCTCCGCAACAGTAGTAGGCTTCCATCCACCATGATTTTTAACTGTCAACAAAGCACCACCATGGTTGGCCAAATGTGTAGCACTACTTCTTTAGAAACGATGTCCAGTGTAAAGATTGGAGTTTGGTAATTTGAGAAATGTCGCAATGTCTTTTGATATTCTTCCCATATTAATACCAATTGGACTATTAATACAATGTCCGTTATAAACAGTTAAGAAAAACCTCTTATGCATAACATTATTAGGACGTAAGTTAGCATATTTTTTAATTCAGTCAATCCAATGAGGATCTGTATTTGCAAACATACTTGGAATGTAATTTTTTGTTTTAGATACAGACACAATGATGGAATCGGATCTGTATTCTATGTCATTGACAGACATATCCGTTAATTCCTGACGCCTAAGCAAATCATTATAACCCATTATCAAGACGATCTATAATGAATACTGTTACATACAAAGCTGCGATATACATACAAATTTATCCACCTTCATAGCCAGATAAGACTATCATCCGTGTCCCTTATAAATTTATGAATATCTTCGACTTTTTAGGTGCATAGCCTAAGATATCTGTTTAAATAAGGCCTGCAATTTACAATATTTCGATATATTTACATCCTTATGATGGACCTCAACATTGAATATATCGTCCATAAACTTGATGGTATATACATTGTAATTCGAAGTGAGCAAGTAAAACATTTTCTGAAACGACTGTAACTTTATTTAGATTACACCACTTCCACTTTATACCCACTTAAATTTGCAGTATTCTTTTTCATATCTTGCTCGCGATTTATCTAGCAACAATTTTTCACTGTATTTGCAGTTATTTCTTTCAATTCTAGTGGAGTGCAAGATATTTGTTCACCCATTTTAATTATAACCTTTAAATCAATTTCAAGTGTCAATTATCAGTGTAACGAATAAGAGATTTTTCTTAACTTTTCGTAACGGTCATTGTATTAATAGTCCAATTGCTATTAATATGGGAAGAATATCAAAAGACATTGCGACATTTCTCAAATTACCAAACTCCGATCTTTACACTGGACATTGTTTCTGAAGAAGTAGTGTGACACATTTGACCAACCATGGTGGTGATTTGTTGACAGTAATAAATTATGGTGGATGGAAGTCTACTACTACTGTTGCGGAGGGGTATGTTGACGCTTCGTTAAAAAAGAAGATTGAAATATCTAAAATGCTTGGGTCTGGGCAAGCGAATATCAACTTACCTGGATGTTCTTCTAGTGCCCCACATTTGCAATTTGATAGCAACAGTAGTAGTAGCACTGTATATAATGTCCCTGGTGTGAGTGTTACTGCTCAAGAATCCAATGTTACTATAAATATTTTTAATACTTGTACCATTGAAAAGAATTTAAAATAAATATGTGTTATATCGTTTATTACCATTAATTAATTAAATTTGTGTATTCACGATTTCCACACATCTTTTTCTTCAAGTGCCATCTCGTCTTAGAAGGTTGGCTATCATAACTATTTTCACTTTTGATGTTGTAGCTCTAAACAACTCAACGGAACTATACTTGTACCATTTTCTTAGATTATTTAACCAGGAAATGCGTCTTCTACATCTTACTTTCATCTTAGCTACATTCCAAAATGGCCCCCACGTAGATCCGAATAGGGGACTAGAGACTCTGGTATTTTCGCCTTGAAATTAGCCATGTTGATTAACTAGGGATATGTAATCAGGTAGTTTCCCATTGCTTTCCTGATTCCAATGCCGTTCACTATTTCCAGGACAATAGAGTGCCCTTCCGATATCAATTGATATCAGTTGATTGTTTATAACGGCGCACATTCGGTCTATTACATAATATTCATATATTATTATATTACTTTTTTTAGTCCCATAAAGAAAGAAAAAGAATATTTGACACTAAAATAATTTGACGTTTCGAATGTTAATTTTCTTGAAACTAAATTCACTTTGCTTTTAACACAATTTTTAACACCAACACCAATCTAAAGTTAACTATTTGTTTTTTCACTATAAATTTCTCTCTATAAAAAACTTTATACCATTCAAAAAATACATTTATTTCAACGAGCAAATTTTTGTTGTGATTCCACACATCACATAACCTTAAAACTATCTCGCCGAAAATTTGACATCACTGACTGCATAATAAGGAGTCGAGCCCAGACAAGTCTAGAAGCCAAGCCTCATCGACATGCGTCACAGGATAATAGCCACGCATTTTAAAGAAAACATATTTGGCAAACTTCCGCTGCACTCTTTCCAAAAAACGGATGTGTAATTGACTACATGGCATCCAAACAACAGCGCAGTATTCCAATTTGGAGCGCACAAAAGCATAATATAGCGCTTTTATGGAGGTGATGCTAGTGAAGTCTCTAGTGTTTCTAAAAATAAAACCTAACACTTTGAATGCATTGTTAACAGTCTTTGTAATGTGAGGTACAAAGGTGAGCCTAGTATCCATAGTTACACCGAGATCTAAAATTTTATCGCATGACACTAGCGGGTAACCATTGATATTGTAATAAAATCTGACAGTTTGAGTTTTCCTTGTAAAGCTGATTTTTTTGCATTTACTAATGTTAAGTTCCAAACCATTTTTCGTACACCATGCGTTCAACTGGTCTATGCTATTTTGCAGAAGTAAACAATCAGATTTGGCACCAATGATCTTGGCTATCTTGAGATCATCAGCATAAATAAACACTCTACAGTCAACACTACTAACAACATCATTGTAAAAAATTATAAAAAGTAGAGGCCCCAAATTGGAACCTTGAATAACTTCACTGGAGGTGCAGTAAACGTCCGATTTGAAACCGCCGTATTCAACAAATTGTGCCCTATCAGCCAGAAGAGACTTAATTAGCTTTAAGAAACCATTACACAGTCCAAACCCACCCAGTTTGTTTAACAAAATGCAATGGTTTACACGGTCAAAAGCTTTAGATAAGTCGGTATATATGACATCCACTTGGAAACGATCGTCTAGAGCTTTTGATACAAATTGTGTAAACTCAACCAGGTTGGTGGCAGTGGACTTGCCTTTTATAAAGCCATGCTGTTCTGGAGCTAATCTGGTGATCACATGGGAGTAAAGAATGTCAGATACAATACAATCAAATAGTTTAGCAAAGTTGCACAAGAGAGCAATCGGACGGTAATTTCGTATCTGGGTTTTGTCACCGGACTTGAACACAGGGATAACACGACTCATTTTGAACATTAACGGGTAGACTGATGTGTTTAACATTAGGTTAAATAAGTGGCATAACGGAACCAGCAAACAGTGAATAGAGTCAACAATAATAAAGGAGGGTATGTTGTCAGGCCCGCATACATTGTTCGATCTGATTTTACCAACAGACTTGAGGATGTCACATTCACTGATGGTGAACGAGTTGAGAGAGAGTTGATTAACACTTATATTGCTATCATGTACAGAAGCACAGCATTTTTCTCCACAGTTGTCACAGGGCGAGTGACTATCACAATTAAATACACTTGCGAAGTGGTCGGCAAACGCATCGACAATATCTTGCTGGTTCTCCAAGAGCTTATCACCATATATCATGGAGCCCGGCACACTCGTTGACCTTTTCTTTTGATTGATGAGTTTTTCATCACTTGTCCATTAGAAAACTCCTCGCTACGCTTGTCGTTTTCCAAACTTGGACGCGTGCTGTAAAATCGCACTGACTGAACTCATCTTTAATATACCATTTTAGTGTTTAAAAATTTTTAGAATTTTGTGACAACCTGTCCTAGGCTTGGGTTAGCTGTCACAGTGTGTGGGGTTAGTTGTCACATGTAATAGTTATTAAGAATATAAATACATTTTAAACTTTATTTATTTTAAAATGAAAACTGCGATTCTCACAAATATAAAATGGGTTTTAGGGGTTCGGAATGCAATCCTCATGTGCCCATTGCTGGTATTCAATGCACTGTACCCAAATTGCATTTGGAAGACTATTAGCGTACGATTGCATAAAAACTAAACAATAACAATTTTCGGTTAATTCCTACAACCTGACCGGAAAAAACTTAGTGGCGCTGGTGTCGTTTTTATAAATTTGGTGCATGCGCATTACAATTTCGGACATGCGCATTACAATGGGACACAGAGGCGTAGTGAAAATATGTTGAATATATTTTGTGACGAGTAATAAAATATATCTAGACAGAAAATCATAGATTGTGAGAGATTATATATTTCCTACCAAACGCCACGTTTATTCTTGCCCGTTTATATCAAAGAGGGTACGATCGTCTTTGCTTTTATATGAAAAACTGTAACTATGGCAACATATATATTATTTTAAGCGTCGTATTGAATTTGCATGCAAACAACTACGGTACAATGTCTCGTGTGGATTTTATTGGTGGTTTTACCTTGGTTAGATTATGTTGTCCGCCGCGAAGCGGGAAGATAAATAAAGACAACATACGCGCGGCAGCGCGAACTCGCGGTCCCATGTAGGACCATAGAACTTATACTAATGGAATAGGAATACCGTATAACTTACATGTACCGAAACTGTGTCCAACATCTGTGCGACAAGGAAAGATACAAATCCTAACCTAACCTAACATTTCTTTTGTTCGCTATGCGCATGCTCCAAATGAAATAAACATTTATTTTCTAACCTTAATTTTAACCATAAATATGGTTGAACTTTAATTTTGAAATATTTTTATTGTTACTTATACAATTTTTATAACATTAGGTGCTTTTTATTTTTTAGCTGGTGTATTATTTAGTTCTATAATTTGTATCTGTTAAAAATATATTAAAGAAAAATTAAAAAAAGTTAGTGTTTATTTTTTAAAAGAAAAATATTTAAGTTTACATAAAAAATAAGAGATTTATCAAGAGATAATAAGTATTTTTTTTTTATTAGTATAAGTACTAGTATAGTACGATTTAATAACAATACAACTTGACACTGTAACAAGAAAACTACTTCTCTTATTTTATTTAATATTACATTACAACTTTATTACAAATTTACTTAATACCATGTAATCTCGAATAAGTTAAATATAGCTTCTTCAAAAGCGAAACATATGGATCAAAAACTTCCTTAAAATTTTGATCCTTCCATCCATCTTCTTCGTCTTTTTAGGACTACCAAAAACAAATCTCATGTGAAATTTGTCAGTTATTTTGTAGCTTTCAGGCCACCTTCGTGGCACTCAACAAAAAACCAGAAAAATAACATTGATTTTTTAAGATCATGTCATTCCGATACCTTCTTGATACATGATCTTGTTAAGAGGTTTATAAGTTACCAAATAGGATGAGATATTTTCTGGTTTTGGTATGTTTGTTAAACAATTTTATTTTTCTGGTTTTTGTTGAGTGCCACAAAGGTGGACATTTCACATGAGATTTGTTTTTGGTAGTCCTAAAAAAACTCATTAGTGTTATAGAGCTCCAGAAAGGTTGAATATAATTATATATTCTGACCGTGTTCCGACTTTATTAAGTTTATAATAATAATAATAAAGGCCTTTATTCGTAATAAACACAAAATATCAATAAAACATGCAATCCATTGGGCGAGGTTCAGTTCGCCCTGTCTACAATAATAGTAGACAAAACGTATGTTCAACTAACCCAAATAATTAAACTAAAAATAGCCAAAATAATGAAAATTATAACATTTGAAAGTTTGTGACAGAGAAAATGCCAACCAAGCCAAATAATTACTACAACTTTCCTGAATTTTCGAAACGGTTTTATTACGAATGCCGCATTGCCAGCAACATACACCCATTTTGTTGATTAGCGATATTGATATTATCAAAAAAAAGTAATAAACTCTTAATAAACTGGATTAATAACATGCATCTAACAAGATGGCAACTGTAAACAACATCGAAAAATACGTGTAGGCCGCGCATGAGCATTTCGACCCAAAGAAATAGAATGAGACTTTGCTTCTCACTTCTTGGACACAATTTTATGATTTCTATTCCTGTTCCATAAGTATATGTTCTAAGTGTAGGACAAAGTGACAAGGACCGTTGGTTTTACCTTGGTTAGATTAGGTTGTCCGCCGCGAAGCGGGAAGATAAATCAAGACAACATACGCGCGGCAGCGCGAACTCTGTCCAATGTAGGAAAAAGTGGCAAGGGCCGTTGGTTTAACCCTGGTTAGATTAGGTTGCCCGCCGCGAAGCGGGAAGATAAATCAGGACAACATACGCGCGGCAGCGCGAACTCTCGGTCCAATGTAAGGTTTTATCTGTTTTTTTTGAATTTCAAAATTTACTCCACCTTGGGACAGCTAACATGATATGAGGTTATAATAGCTTCCTGAAGTAGTTCCTCGATATCAGGTGAAGTTATAATCCTGTTGTCTAAATGTTTATGTTAGAGATGTCGGTTTAATCTAGTTTTTTAACTTTTCCCTTAAATAGTGTTGGCACTCCTGAAATATATTTTAAGTTCGTAGAGTTTTCATGTTGTTATTAATACGTTATTAGAGCTCAGGGTTCCCAACTTAGGGGGTTTCCCCCCAAATTTAGGGGGTAAATAAGTGGGATGGGATTTTTTTAGAGGTTTTATATTTTTAGGGGTATTTTTAGGGATTTATTTATTTTTATTAATTTCTTATAGAAAAATCGGGGTTTAAAAATATATGCCCTAGGACAGGGGTCGGCAACCCGCGGCTCGCGAGCCGCATGCGGCTATTTTCTTAAGTTATGTGGCTCTATCAACTCGTCTATAACATATATTTTAAGTTTATTGGAACAAATCAAACTTCCATTTATTAAAATAAAGATTGAGAGATATTTAGAAAAATTACATTCGATTGTTTAAATTATATAAGAAAAGTATGTTTTAAGATAGACTTTTCACCTTTAATTGCATTATACATCAAGAGGTGCTGCTGGGTACGCAAACATTTCATGTCAAGATTAAAATATTAGTTTATGATACAAGTGCGTGAAGAATGGCTTATGTACTTGAATAATACAAAATAATACATGTTATGTTGCGAAGTGTAAATGCTATAATCGCAATGAGTCTCCGTGGCAAAAATTGTTAACTAGTAAAACCGCAACACTAACAGCTGACGGGAACACTATTTGGTCTTTGTCGACTTAATCTAGGTAAGCCTAACCTAACCCTTAGATTTAATCTAGATTAGGTTATGGTTATGTTAAGTTATATGAGAGCTAGATAAATCCAGACTGCGGGGCGAAACTTTTTGGATCAAGATCAAAATAATTCAATTCTAATATACGTCAGAAAACGGTTGTTTAGTGACTCGAGTTGTTCCCATAGTAACAACAAATATGAATCGTTTAATAATGAAACTACATTTGATTTACATTGGACTTTTACGCACGATTTCGATACTTTTACACACGATTGTAATAATGGCATAAGGATGCATATAGGACATACAAAAATTTACTTATTAATGTATTCATTTTAGTGTGTGAGTAGATAAAATAATGGACTTTGTACTAAAAATAGTCAATCAAAACGTTGCAAAAACATTAAATCATTGCGAAAATGTTCTTCAAAATTTGCAAAAAGTAACAAATTGGCACATTTTCATTGTCTTTAAATGCTTGGAAGCTTCGCCAAAGACTTTGAATGCTTGGTGTTTCATCATTGTCCATCATTTAACTTAGAGTATTCGCCTTTGACTAGCATCACGACTGGTTACAGAAAATATATTTTGCTACTGAAATCAGACTTCAAATATAGTCAGAGCCAATACTTCAAATTCACTTTTAAAAATTATACTTTTTTTAAATCTTTCTTGAAAGATGAAATCACAGTTTGAACAGTTTGAAAGTGTCAATTAATTTAAGCCGGTGGCAATTGAAATCTTTTCAATTTCCTGGTCTATATTTTATTGTGAGCAGATTTTTAACAACATGAATATCCTGAATATAAAATGGGGGCCAGCAGCTCTGCGACGTTAGACTTGAAAGTTGTTTAAATCAATCAAGACCTCAAATCACGAACCTAATATAAAACAAATATCTGCATCAATTTAGTAGTAAAAATCTCACTGATTTTTTTATACCATTATCCCTGCGGCTCTTGTATAGGATTTGTTAATTTTTTTTAAGGAAAATGGCTCTTTACTTAAAACTGGTTGCCGACCCCTGCCCTAGGATAACTCAAGCTAGCCAATCATAGTTATATAATTGTTGACCTGGCGACTTACCGACATCTAGTACAGTTTCTCGTTACTAAGATTTCGGAATTAAATGAAAAACATAATGATTGTGACGCAGATGGCTGTAAACGTTTTGAAAATTTCTCAAAATTCAGACTAGCGTTTTTCACGGTGCCAATTTTAAACGCAAATGTCGAACGCGCATTCTCCATCTACAATATTGTGAAAATTAAGTTGCGGAATAGACTATCTATTGAAATGTTACAAAGTATGATGATAGTCCGATTCAAATTGCAACGAAATGGTGGATCTTGCACAACATATAATCCATCCCCTAACATGTTAAGTTTATTTAATATCAATATGTATGATTTCAAAAAGTCAGAACCAGATGAAAACGAAATTATATTTGAAGTATTAAGTGATTTATAAATAAAGAATATTAAAAAATATTACAGAATATTAATTATTATTTTTTCGAAATATTATTTTTTTAGGGGGGTTTTCAAGTAATTGTGGCAATTTTAGAGGTTTTTGACTTCGGTTTTAGGGGTAAATATTTTTGGGGGTTGGTAACACTGTTAGAGCTTCGTTATTAAAGCCTAAGGGCTGGTTAATTCCTACACTCAACACAAACATACCTTCTCCCTAACAATCCCAGATCCATCAACCATTCAATCAATCTTCCACTCTCTTTCATTTCCCTTAATCAATACAAAATTCCATTTTAAAAGTATTACAAATTTTCTACTTGTGAAAATGTTGGGGTTATAACCGTTATTTTTCTATAGTGTGTTTTATAGGAATTAACCCAATTTTCTTTGCTATCAGTTTCCTTTCTCTTAGTTATTTTTTCTTTTTTGTTTTTTTATTTTTTTGCCCTTGATCTTTCGTTTTATTTTTTTTGCCAGTTTATTTTGATATTCTTCTTGTAGTCGCTTTTTTACAGGACTATCTCTCAAAATTTCAGTAGTCTTCTTACGATAATTTGTTCTTGTATTTTTTCTTGCCTCTGCTTTCGGAAAAGGGCGTATGATTCAGGGAGCAACATGCAATGACGTTACATCCTTCGAACAACCAGGGACTGCTAATCGTGTTACATCCCTTGAACAACCAGGGACTGCTAATGGTGTTACATCCTTCAAACAACCAGGGAGTGCTTCTGGTACAAATTGTTGTTTATTGCAGTTTTCGTCTAAAGATTGGCAAGTTTGGCTCCGGTTACTTTCAATTTCTGAATTTGCCACAACAAGATTAAATGGCCGGGTCTGTAACGTACGATGGAAGAAAGTCTACATCGGTAAAAATGTTTTCATTATAGAGCAATATTTCTGTTGCACGAAAACCCGATTCAATTGTCGAAGGTGTCATTGCCAGAGGAAAAGCTGCAGCAACAATTTTAGGGATATCATAAATAACCATGGTTTTCCCTGGATTGTTTAACATCCATGAATCACATTCTGTGTTAATATATTTTTTTAAAGGTCCAAATACAGTTTTATCAAGTGGTTGGAGTCGGCGGGGACAATGAGGAGGAAATGATAACATAACAATGCCATTGTCTGTAGCAAACTTAGGAGCTTGAATATTGAGGTGCGAACCAGTAACCGCAATAGCACAGATTTATCCTGAGTACAGCTAACAACTGACACGAAGTGCTCTAAAAACTAAAGAAAATGTCTCTCCATCATCCAACCTGATGGATTGGCACATCCTGTAGACCCTGGAGGGCCGCTGGCGATAAAGTGATCTCTGAATGCACCCGTGGAAAAACAAATAGTGGGAGAAGATGCTTTCCTGCTGCCGATACTGCTGTAGCTAACGTAACTAAAGTTCCTCTTTCGGCTGAAACGATGGACCCTATCTGTTAACAACCTTTTCGAGCAATAACTTTATCGGGCCTTTGAACTGTAGTTATTCCAGTTTCATCCATGTTCCAAATGTCTTGTGGAAGAAATTTAAAGTCTGTCGTGACTTTCTTAAGGTTTGCAAAAAAAATTTCGACATTGTTGCGATTAAAGCCCGAGGTTCTTGCAAGACTTGTTTTGTCTGGTTTTCTTATTACCAAAGTAGGATGTCTCTTCATATATGAACTTAGCCATTCGTAACCTGCCACCTTATTTTTAGTAAAGTTTGTGGCGTTTTTAGTTCATTTGCTTCTCTCAATTCATGTGCCAATTTTCTTAACTCTCGTGGACTTAAGCCGAAATAAATATTTGAAGCATGTAGGACATAATTCACCAACTCATTTTCTGCTACAGGTGAAACTACCTGCAGATGTTTAGTATACCCAATAGGTATTGAAGTAATGTCAACAGTATCTTGTAAATCAGCTTCCTTAATTTTTAACATATCTACTTAATGTGCGATAATTTGAAAAAAATGTAACAAAAACGTAGATCTGAAAGCAGTTGTGGAATTGGACAACTAACCCCATGGGAAATGTGATAACTAACCCCATTTGTAAATATCCTACATATTGTTTTTTTATAAAACTAGCGAATAAAATTATCAATCATATTTGATATAAATATGTAGAACGAAAGTGTATATTACAGTCAGTTAATAAAAATTGAGAATAATATAAAGAATACTCACTTAGCACAAATAAGCGAATCAACTGGAAAAACAGTTAAGTTAAGCTGAATTATGTTTCCACACTTAAAATTTTAACCGAAACTTAAACTTAACCGAAACTTAAAATTTAAATTTGAAAACGTTTGTCAAACGTCCATTGTTTGACAAATCACTATCGAAAATTTGACAAATCATTATCGAAACACATGCACTGGCAAAATTTCCGTCATACACATCATTGCATTAAAAGCAATATAAGCTTTGTGACAACTAACCCATGTGACAACTATCCCCGGTCTCCCCTATATGAGAGAACATGATGTAGAGTGAAGATAGGTTGGGTTAGGAGTTGGTGAATATAGGTAGTATTATGATGTATGGGGTAGAAATCTGGGGTGTGAGAGAGGAACTCGACATAGAGAGAATGCAGCTACAGTTCATAAAGAGGGCCCTGCAGCTAGAAAAGTTCACCCCTGGCACATCGTCCAACAAGAAACAAATTCCAACAAGATTGCAAACAACGCGGCTATGAGAGTGACTAAATTTGAAAGGAAAGTGAATAGTGCAAGAGATGACAGAACTGTGAAAGAAGTTCTGAAAGTGGTAACAAAGGAAGGTAAAGGCAGTAATAAGGTAACAAAATGGGGATGCCTGCGCAAGCGAATGTATGAAAGAGGGAGATGGAACCAATAAGAGATCGAGAGAATTATGAATGAGGGAATGTTAGTGAAAAGGATTCTAGCAGATAGACTTCTGGAGATAGAGCTGCAAGAGAGACAAAGACACATAGATGTGAGTATCTATAATAGAGACTACGGAAAAATCCAAGTTTTTGGCAGATGTCCAGAGTATCTAGTCAATCCAAAAGCCCCGCAGGTAACGATTGCCCGCTTGAGATGCGGTAGCGAGGAAAGGGGTAGAAGATATTGGATAGCAACAACAGATAGGACCTGTCAAGCATGTGGAGAAGGGGGAGGAGCTGTGGGATCATTGGGTGTCAAGTTGTAAGAGGAAAGGTTGTAAGTTGGAAGAGGAAAAGTCGATGGTGAAAAACTGGAAGAAGGTTATGGATAAGAGTGGCTCTGGTTTTGTGTATATGGAAGAAATAGTGTAAAGTGCAAAGGGCAGGCTTAAAGGTTTTTTATGTTCCTTTTATATATTGTTTTTTGTTCTCTTTCGTTTTTTTTAGCGGAAGAGGATCTAAGAACTTATGAGCTGTTTATTTTTCTGTCTTAATTTGGATATTTTTATTTTCGTTTTCATTCTTTAGTTTTTTTTTGTTTTGCTGTTTTTTTTTTGTTTTTATTCCCTTGGAGGTGGGATCACTAATGAACAAACTGGCATGTATTTATATTTATGCCAATAAAGGATTTATACACATTTAGTTATAAGTAGGTAAATTACTGTTTTTTGTTGTAGTTAATATTTATGTCAACTTAATTTTCGTTTTAATTGTTTTATTTATACATTTTTTTATTGAATACACAACTCTTCAAACAAATTCCTTGTGTATGGTATTGTGTATGATATTTTGTTTAGGATTTTAGAAAATGACACAAAAACTCACACAATATACTAAACGATATTTTGAAAAAGTTTCGAATAAAACTTAAGGCTAACCGCACTACGGCTAAACTGCCGCAGTTTTTAATCGCATGATTTTGTGACGCAAGTAAGCTAATACAAGCGGCCTCACTTGCGGTTTTTGCCCGCGACTGATTTTTCCCATAGCGTAGTGTGTGTTTCTGTGGTGTTTCTTGTGGTTATAGCGGTTACCGCTCGCGAGGAAAAACCGTAGTGCGGTCTCGGCCTAATGCGAATTAAATAATGTCTATAAGGAACCTTGTCACTTGTGTGATTTTTGTCTGTCAAGTTGGTAATAATGAACTTTGAAATAAAGTTTCAAAAAATGATTTTTTTTTTCATTTTACGTTTTTCTTGTCTAAAACTAAACGTAATTTGGAAAAAATTCCACTAAAACGTGAACAAAATATAATTTCTCATGAGAAACTTTTCTATCTAGTGATTTGGTCTGCCAATAGTAATCAATCTTGAACAAAGTGAAATGCGAAAATAACTCAGAAACTAAGCGCATTTTTTAAACACGTTTCAAATTTTAGAGAATTAAATTGCCTATAGGATATCTTGTTATCCCACATTTCTTGATTCAAACATAATTACAAAAGCAAACTTTTACATAAAACATATTTTTTTAGAACGAATGTGGATAAACCGAACATAATTGCATATTTTAACTCTATATCAGAAGTTTATTGTAACTCTATATCAGAAGCAAAATTATATTTTACAGGACAGTTTGTGATAGAAGATTGATAAGATATGACAGAATGACATACAAGACTAGATAGGCTAAAATATATAAATATGACTAGATAATAAAACTAAACAGTGTTCATTACTACTACAATGTCCATCGAATTGGAAATGCGGATAAAATCAGATAAGACAAACAGGATTCGTCAAAGACGAGGCTATTGTAATATTTGGTGTTTTTTATTTCTTGGAATTGATTAATATGCAGACAGTTTTGCATCAATACGTACAAAATTGTGACTCACCATAAATTCCCATTGGTTCTTGTTTCGACTGTTTTTGTGACAACCGTGCGATTTGCATTTCAGTATTAACTCACTCCCGGTTTTTTGACGAACCTTTTCCGGTGCGGGATTCTGATCGATTGGCTCCTGTTCCACGCCGGGTACCAAAAACGAAAAGTCGTTCAAATAATCTACAAATATAATCATAATTTAACATAAATTACAATATACTGTATCATATTTCAATTAGTTTTCAGTTATGTAACCACAGTTTGGTCAATTTTGCTTTTTAGTATGATATGTTTGAGCTTACATTGTCGTTATTTGTTCTTAAATTATCATTTATTAGAGGAATTCAGTTCAAAGCTTATTTACTTACCTCTATTAAATGTTTGTCCGTAGCAAGTTATAATGAATATATATGTCCAGAAGAAGATTGGGTTCATTATACACGGAACCTAATTTTTATTTTCTTTTTTGAGCTAATTTCCCAACAATTGGTGCTCATGTCGTTTGGACAGAATTCATTGTATTATTGGCTAGTATCCGTCGCCTCTAGTACTGACTCGTTCGTTTACATGAAACTGGAATTGAAAATCAACTATTTAGTTAACAATGTTTATTTTATCTATGAATGTTATATCGATATATTTTTATGTGTTTGTTTAACAATGTAAATAAATAGTGCCAGAATTATGTTTTTAACAATATTTTAAATATTTTTTTAACATGATAAATAATTTATTTAAAAAAAATATTATTTTTGACAACACCTAACATTAAACACTCTTTATAGTCGACGTAAATGTATAGTGATTATTTTTATGCCTAGGTAGTAGAAGTAATTTTATGTTGGGACAAAAGTGATACATTTATCAACCAATTTATATATTTTATATTAATTTATATTATAAAATTATATTTTATTTAAATAACATGCTATTGATAGTATTAAATTAGAACCCCGGTGCAATTATTTCCTAATTTTTTTATTCAAATTAGTTATTTAAACAGATTTGACGGACTCAATAAATACTAGTATTTTTGCACGTACACATAATCTTCCCAGGGTAAACAATTTGAAATGTTTCGTATCCATATCTTGCTTAAATAAAATTAATTCGTTTGGATCTGATTAAACGAAGCACAATATCCTTTTCATCAAACTATGTATATTTCACTCAAATAAAACAAATAAATTTTATCAATTTGATGTCAATATTAGATTAGAAATAATGAAAAATATTGTATTTTGCAGATACACAAATGTGTTTAATGTTGCTTTCTTTTATGAAACGCGAGTTTGCGCTCGCACAACACGTACGTAATGAATTCATTTCTGTTCTGGATCTTCTTTAAGCAAACATTTATATAAAACGTCACAACAAACAGTCTGCTCTGTCTTCAGTGCATATTTTAAGTGTTCGCGGCATTGTTTATTTTACTCGGCCTATTTTAATACAACAAAATATAAATTTCCTCATTGTTATTCGATTCCAACTCGTTTATAAATAGATCGGAGCTAGTAACAATGTTATATATCATATGTTTACTTGTTAGAAATCCAAATATTGAAATATTCAAGTTTAATCTATATTAGACTAAAGAAAAGTAAATAAAACCGCAGAATTATATTATAATTACGTATGAATACTGATTGTAGAATATATTTTGTATTCTGTGAACTTATTCTTTTCATTTAATTTCGTATTGTTGGCGGATGATATCGTGTTTTGATTCAGTACGATGCTGCGGATGATTCTGGGTCCCAGATATATTTGATTATTCCTTTCCACTTCTGGTGCAGGGCCTTTCCTCTGTTAAGACTCTGGTCTCGAAGTGTATCTCTGATCTCGATATGTCTGTTTTAGGTAGATTTTTTTTTTGGTGATTCCTTTGTTGTATACTGTGGGCGATAATAGTTTTTATGGAAGACGATACTGATTCATTCTGCGCACATGTTAAAACCATCTCAATCTGCACATATGCATAGTATCACTAGGGGTGGGTTAATTGCATTTTAAACCGTAGTAACATTTCGACAGGTTAAATGAGTCCTCGTTCTGTTTGGTCCTGTCCGAGCCTGGAATACTTTGTTAAGCGTTTCTCTATCAATGGAATCGTAGGCCTTCCTAAAATCAACAAAAGTGACGACCACCTTGCGGGTTCTCATCTTGGAGTATGCAAGTACAGTTTTAAGATTGAGGATCTGTTCAACACAGGATCGGGTCTTCCCGAAGCCCCCCTGGTATTCTCCCAGTTGACTATCCAGCTGATTTTCTGCCCTTGTTTGTAACATCTTCGAGAGAATCTTGTATGTTACCGGGACGAGAGAAATTCCACGGTAGTTGTTTAGATCAGTAAAATCTCACTTTTTGTGAAGCGGATGGATCAGAGCAGATTTCCAATCGAGTGGTAATTTCTCTGTTTCCCAGATGTCCTAGATGATCTCGGTTAGGTTGCCCACGGCATTGTTCCCAGCACCTTTCCACAGTTCAGCAACCATAGAGTTCTCTCCAGCTGCCTTATTATTCTTAAGAAGTAGAATGATCTGGCCAACTTCTTCCAATGAAGGGGGCAGCGAGTCCGGGTTTGGTGTGGTTTGTTTAAGTCGAACGAAGTGGTTTGTTAAAAGTCATCGCTGGGTGGGTCACAGTTCAGTAGATTTTTATAGTACTAAGCCAAAAGGTGGCAATTGTCCTTCACGTTATAAGCCAGTTTGCCTTGTGAGTTGTGAGTTTCTGAAGTGGAGGCTTGGCGGAGCGTATTTTCTGAGTGTCTGCTTGAAGGTTCCAAATAAATCTCTGGAGTTATTCTTAACAAAGCTCTCTTCTATTTGGGTTAGTTGCATTTGTGTGAAGGTTCGTTTGGTTCCTCGAATTATCTTGGCTGTAACCTTTCTTTGTTGAAAAAATTTATTCCAATTTTCCTTGGTCTTTTTAGAATTCCACTTCAGACAAGACAGCCTTTGTCTGTCACTCTGTCAGTCTGTCTTTGGGCTATTGCATTGTCACAGTCTTCAGTCCACCACGGATGCTTCCTTCTTCTAGCGAGAGGGTCGAGTTCATTGGCCACCTTGACAAGAGTCTCCTTCAGATGGTCCCAGCTGCATAGATCTGTATTGTTCAGTCTCTGACTTACTTCTTGACTGTTCTTGAGTCGCTCTACGTCAATTCTTATTATTTTGGAGGTTCTGTGTAATCTAGTGTTTCTAGGCTGGAGTCTTATTTTGATCT
Organism: Phosphuga atrata; assembly: GCA_944588485.1. Lineage (NCBI taxonomy): Eukaryota > Metazoa > Arthropoda > Insecta > Coleoptera > Silphidae > Phosphuga > Phosphuga atrata. The sequence goes on from OX155900.1 coordinate 33,101,861, forward strand.
TTGTGATCACCCTGTCTGGTCTTGTCTGGTCTTCTTTAGTCTTCTCTGATCTTGTCTGGTCTTGTCTGATTTCGTATGATCGGCTAAGACCTTGCCTGGTCTTGTCTGGTCTTGTCTGGACTTATCGGGTCTTGTCTGATCTTTGTCTGGCCTTGTCTGGCACCGTCTGATCATATCTGATGTTGTCTGGTTTTCTTTGGTCTTATCTGGACTTGTCAGGACTTATCTGGATTTGTCAGGTCTTGTCTGGTCTTCTTTGGTCCTCTCTAATCTTGTCTGGTCTTGTCTGGCCTTGTCTGATCTCGTATGATCTTGTCTGGTCTTGAATGGTTTTGTCTGGTCTGGTCTTGTCTTATCTGGTCTTGTCCGGTTTATCTGGTCATGTCTGGTTTTGTCTAGTCTTTTCTGGTCTTGTATAGCCCTGTCTAGTCTTGTCTGGTCTTGTCTGGTTTGGGCTGGTCTTTTCTGGTCTTGCCTGGTCTTGTCTGCTGCTGTCTGGTCTTATCTGATATTTTCTGATTTTGTCTGGTCTTGTGGGGTCTTGTTTGTTCTTGTGTGGTCTTGTGTGTTCTAATGTCGTCTTGTCTGGTTTTGTCTGCTCTTCTCTTCTGCTCTGGTCATGTCTGATCGTGTCTGGTCTTGTCTGATCTTGTCTGATTTTGTCCGGTCTTGTGTGGTCATGTCTGATCTTGTCTGGTCATGTCTAGTATTGTCTGGTATTGGCTGGTTTTGTCTGGTATTGTTAGGTCTTGTCTGGTCTTGTGTGGCCTTGTCTAGTCTTATCTAGTCTTGTTTGATCTTGTCGGGTCTCGTCTGGTCTTGTCTGGACTTGTCTGGTCTTGCCTGGTCCTGTATGGTCTTGTTTTTTTTGTAGGGACGTCAAGTGGCCCCCTTGGAATTCACGAACATCCTGGTACCTCTTTTCGTATGTCGTCAGGATGCCTTTGTCTTTATTCTATCACTCATTTGTTGCCTTAAACCCCCCATTTACATCATGTACTTAGGGGTTCAGGCTTTCTTGTCAGATTAGTTTGTCTCTGCCTTTCTATCCGTAAGGTCTGTGTGTCTATTTCATGATGATAATTCTTCTTATCATATTATCTGTCCATTTGTCTTAGGACTTTAACATGACCTCCAATAGTATCTTTCAACAGTGTCTGTTGATATATATATATATATATATATATATATATATATATATATATATATATATATATATATATATATATATATATATATCCAATAGTTCTGTTTTTGTCTTTGTTGTAGTCCTACAGCCCTCTAAAGAATTATATTTTATCCACCTTTAAAATTCGAATTTCAAATTCGCCGATACTACCTATTATACCTATATTCCCATTTGTTGGATTAATAGTTTCGTTCACTGCCCGTTTTTATAACATGTCCATGGGATTTGCCACTCCTGGAAAAGGTGTTGTTTTTGGCAATTTTGTTCAGTTCTGTCTTCTGCCCGTTGTTCCGATTTTTGTACAGTTCTGTCCATTCTTTTACCAACAGGTCTACGGGTGCTTTGCCACCCATTACGAATACTGAATCCTTTGAGACTTTTTTATGGGGACGTAGCAAGCATTAGAGTAAACTTGTGGCCCCCTTGGAATTCACGAAATGGAATTCACGCCGTTGTCTTTGTTACGTGATTGCCTTACATCCCCAATTTCACATCATGTGCTTATGGGTTCAGGCATTTTTTTAACTTGGTTTGTTCCTGGCTTTCTGTCCGGGACGTTCGTCTGCCTTTTTCATGCTTATAATGCTTCTTATCATGTTATCCATTACTGTCCAGTTGCCTTCAGACTTTAGCATAACCTCCAACAGTGTTTTTATTCCTAGTTCTGTTTTTGTCATCGCTGTCCAGTCGTCCCTCTCCGGAATCCATCTTTCACATTCGAAGACTGTTAGAGTGCACAGTTTGAGCATTTTTCACGACCATCTGTCTTGTGTAAAGATCCTGGTTGTTTATAACAGCTAAGAGCGTCCTTAACGTGTCCAGTCTAGCAACTGGGACGTATACCTCGTCATAGTCGAACCCTTTTCGTTGAGAACATCCTTTTACAACTAAACGGGCTTTATACTGCACAATGTTGGCATTTTCATCTCGTTTGAGCTTTAAGACCCACTTGTTGTTTATTGCCCTTTTTTCAGTGGGTAGAGGTGCTAAAAACCAGGTCTCATTCTCGTCGAGAGCTGAAAGCTCCTCCTCGACTGCAGCGTACCAATGTACTGCATCTTCTCTTCCCTGAATTTCTGCGTATGACATCGGTAGATTTTCAACGAAGGTTTCAGCATTGAGGGCCAAAGCCACGTAGTCATCGAATCGATTGGGCCCTCTTCGGGTCCTTGTGCCTCTCCTCACCCCAAAACTCCCTGAGGTGTCCTTCTCTTGGAGTGAGCCGATGTGTTCCGTGCTGCTATACTCCTGAATCTCCTTTCCTTCTTGAATCGTAGGCGGTGGAGGAGATGAATTTCCGACATCTTTTTCTCCTCCTGTCGCGGTACCACTCGCTGGTTTGCCGTCATAGAAATCAGCTTCGCAGAATTCCTGGAATTTACTTCGCGGTGTTTCATCAAAGATGACATCACATCCACTGAGAAGCTTTGCATCCTTCGGTGACCACAACCTGTAACCGTTTTTGCAGTACCCAATCATGAAGCATTCCTTTGATCTAGGGCTGAATTTCCCTCTAATGAGCGGCTTTTGTAGATGTAGGTAGGCTTTACAGACAAAGACTTTCAATTTACTTAGGTCGACCTTGTTCCCGAACCACAATTCTGCAGAAACAGCTTTTTCCAGTGCACTTGTTGGGCTCCTGTTAATCAAGTAAATAGCTGCCAGCACTGCTTCTGACCAACGGTTCTTGAGCAAGGATGATTCCAAAAGCATACATCTTGCTTTCTCCTGGATTGTCCTGTTCATCCGTTCTGCTAATACATTTTGCTGCGGGGTATGACGGATTGTAAATTCGGATTGAATTCCCCGTTGCGCGAAATACTCTCTCATCTCAGTAGAAAGATACTCCCGATCATTGTCGCATCTAAGTCGTGAGATCTTCAAGTTGAAATGGTTCGTGGCCATTGCTTCATAAATTTTGAATTTTTGACAACACACTTCCCCTTTAGACTTTAAAAGGTAGGCTACTGTAAAATCGGTAAAGTCGTCTATAAGGGACAGTACGTAGAGCATTCCATTATAGGACTTCGGATTTACTGGACCAAATAAATTACTGTGTACTAATTGCAATGGCCTTTTGGCGCGTTTACGTTGGTGTTGATGAGGTAGCTGTGTTTGTTTGCCTTGTACACAGATTGGGCAAATCTGTCTGTCTTCTTCCAAGAGATTTGCTTCTACTCCTCTTGCTAATGATTTCAGTTTGTTTAGTGATTTGAGTCCGATGTGTCCTAAACTTCTGTGTCATAGCTCCGTATTATTTTCCATTTCACATAGGTTGACCTTTTCTCCAGGATACATCAAAAATAGTTCATACAATTTATGTTCTCTTCTTGAAATTGACACCACCTTTCCATGTTTCTCTATAATTCCTTTGCCTTGATCGAAAGTAATAGCATAGCCATTTCGTTCCAGAACTGATACAGACAGCAAATTAAATTGCAATCCTGGTACATACAGGATATTCCTGATAGTGATCTTGTTTATTTTGCCATCCATAACAGATTCAGCGTGCAGGTTTCCTCTTTTTGTTGCTGTAAGAGTTGATCCTGTTTTGGCACTTTCTAAGCAGATGTTATGGTCAAGCTGTTTGACATTTTGCAAATATTTATTAACGTTTATCAAATGCTCAGAAGCGCCAGATTCCAGATACCAATTAGCAAATTTTCAGTTTTAACTTTTCCAGCGAAAAAACTAAATTCCTCTTTCTCATCTTCCGAGTCAGCTGCGACATGTGCCTTCTAGAACTTGCTATGATCTTTCGGTGGCTTCCTGCATTCTTGTCGAAAATGTCGGTAGCCACCACAGTTGTGGCATTGGTAATTCCGTTTGTCTAGTTTCTTCCTGTATTGGTTGGACTTGCCATTCGACGAATTCCACTTCTTCGGTCTGTGCGATTGGGTCGAAAATGCATGGGGCGACGGCTCTCCTTACTGTCGAACGCCTAATCTCTTCGCCTGCTCATCCAGGAGTCGATTCTTGACGAAGCTCAACTTCAAATTCTCCGTAGACAAGGTCCCCATCGAAGTCACCACAACGTCGTATTTGACGGTCATCGTGAGCAGAAGGTGGCACACCACGTCAGTCTCTTCTAGATTTCCTCTGGTAGATTTGAGATCTCTAATCAATTTATCGAATCTCAAGAAATGGGATTCCATGTTGTCATTCTGCCACTTGAATCACTGATCACTTGAATTGAATTTCATGGTCAGCAAAGTTTTCCGAATTAACAATTGATTAGCTATACCTTTTCGAGTAAAAGTTTTATTCAAAGTATCCGAAATTTCAAAAGCTGTTTTGCAATCTTTGATATATTCTAGTTGATTATCTTCAATTCTTTGTATTATGACTGACTTACATTTCTTATCTTGCTTTTTGTGAAGTTCTTTATCACGTTCTTTCCCACTATTCCCACTTTCATCCACTATTTCCACTAAACCACAAAGTGGGCTTTTAATATATTCCAGACAATCAAGCTCGTCCAAGTATGTCTCAACACGAAACTTTCAGTTATCGTAATTAGTTCCGTCGAACAACGGAATTTTATAACGTTCCTCAGCCATAACCTCACTTTTTAATTTTTGTGCTCAATATTTATATCAAATTGGGATTTAAAAACAATCCTGGGTTCGTAATCTGTTAGAGTGCACAGTTTGAGCTGTCGAAGGTTAGTTTAGAATAATTAGAATAAAACGGGGATTGTCAGTAAAAACACAAAAAACTTGATATATTGTATTAACTAACACGCGGACTGCATTCTACTATATTCTAATATGTCTATGACAGTTGTGTATGAAGTTAGTGATAATGTGTGGCGGGTGAATTTGAACTACAGAGATTGTCATTTCAACAAAGACCGTGTGCGCCGCACTGTCCGTTTGTCCACAATAGACACACAAACTGTCAGAGGCCCTGTCGATATTGTGGAGGTACTCTCTGAAGCATCCGTGCCCGCTGAAAGCTTGGGTAAGATAGTATTTCATCTCCCCATATTCTCGTTCTACCCAAATTCTCACTTGTTGGATTAATAATATTCTCCACTGTCCGTTTGTACATCATATCCAGTGCTTCTGTCACTCCTGGAAAAGATGTTGTTTAACAATTTTGCTAAGTTCTGCCTTCTGCCCGCTGTTCCGCTTTTTGTACAGCTCTGTTCTTTTTTTACTAAGAGCTATGCCTGCCATCACGAGCACTGCATCCGTTGAAACTGTCTTGTATGCACTGCGTACACGCAGGAGCCAGTTTTCGCTGCACTGTGACCAACTTATTTAATTTTTAATGGTCTCCTTCTCGACCGCGTTCGCCCAGACCGAGGCACCATAGAGCATTGCCGAGTGAGCGACTGAGCTTTCTCCTGCTACTTTTTAGTTTACCGACTTGGGCATCATCTTTTCCAGTGCATCCTGTGAGACTGTCTGGTTTCTCTCGTCTTGCCTGATCTTGTTCGGTTTGTCTGATCTTGTCTGGTTTTGTCTGGTCTTGTGTGGTTTATCTGGTCTTGTCTGGCCTTGTCTGGTCTTGTAAGGTCTTGTCTGCTCTTTTCTGCTCTTGTCTGGTCTTGTCAAGTCCTGTATGGTCTTGTCAAGTCCTGTATGGTCTTGTCTGGTAGTGTTTGGTCCCGTCTAATTTGGTCTGATTTTGTCTGGTCTTGCATGGTCTTGTGTGGTCCTGAGTAGCATTGTCTAGTCTTGTCTGGTCCTATCTGGGCTTGTCTGATCGTGTCTGGTCTTGCAAGATATTGTCTGGTCTTGTACGGTCTTGTGTGGTATTGTGTGACCATGTGTAGTCTTGCGTGGTCTTGTGTGGTATTGTGTGGTCTTGGTATTGTGTGGTCTTGTGTGGTCATGTCTGATCTTGTGTAGACTTGTGTGGTCATGTCTGATCTTGTCTGGTCTTGTCTGATATTGTCTGATATTGTCTGGTCTTGTCTGGTATTGTCTGGTAGTCTGGTATTGTCTGGTCATGGCTTTTTTTTCGGGATTAGGGGTAAAATACATTTACGTACGGCCCCCAGTGCTCCAAATTGTTCTGGGGAGTGTGGGACTACTCGCCTTAGTGGCTTGACTACCCACGGAAAACCCACTCCTCAATTCTGACCCTTGCGGGACTGCCTTCTCAGCATTACTCCGCTCGGAGTTTGCCTTATGTTTATCTTATTGCTCTTTTTTGCGATCCGTTTCGTCCTTCCCTTTTGCTATTATGACAGATGTAGCTAGCTCCTCCACTGCGTCCCAGCATTCTCTGCTTTGTAGCATTGTCTCTTGTAGGTTTTCAGGGGTCAGCTTTCCTTCCACTTTTTTTCCATTTCCAGCCGTTGTTTCGCCCATCTGGGGCAGTTGAAAAATGTAGGAGCAGTACACACAATTTTCGGCCTCCCTCAGATGTCTGCGATAGAGGTATGCCATGAAGCTACCATGTTCGAGCAGCAGCTGATGGTTCTATGAGTGGGATGATTCGTTTTGTCCACACCACACATCCGGTTTCCTGGTTCCATATTGTCTGCCATTCTTGCATAGTGTCTTCTCTAATCCGACTACTGCTCTTCTTCCCTTCAAGGTACCTTCTTAGCCTTTCTTTTGCCATCAGGTCTATTGGCATCAGCCTGGCAACAACCGACAGCGCTTCCGCCGAGGCCGTCCTGTAGGAACTACATATCCGTATTGTCAGCTGTCTCTGTATTCTTTCATACATTTTTCTATATTTTTTTGTCCTTATCAATGATTCATACCACGTAGGAGCATCGTACAGCATTTTTGACAATGCCACTGTGCAGAGTGTGCGTCTGCGGCTCGCCCTTGGTCCCGTAACGTTTGTCATTAGCTGTTCAACCGTTTGGCTTACGTTTTTTGCGGTTTCCTGCAAATGCGTATACATTTTTAGGTCTTAATCCAGTCGTATGCCCAAATATTTGTATACTTTTTTTTGTATGAATTGTCGTATTTTCAAAACCTATCTCAGATAGGGTCCTTCTCCCCACCAGTACCAACGCTTCGGATTTTTCTGGCGCAATTTCAAGACCCATTTCTTCCAGCTCCTGGTATATGATATTAAGCGACCATTCCACTTTTCGTTTCAGGTATTCCACATTGCCATCTATCACCACCACTGCCAAATCGTCCGCGTATGCCACGAGGTGAGTTCCCTCCGGGAGGACCAGCCTGAATATCATGTCGTAATATGCAATCCATAATGTGGGACCCAAGACAGAGCCTTGTGGCACCCCGCTGCTTACGTCGATTTTTTTTGCTTTTCCCTATTTCTATTTTCCTGTCTCTAAAATAGTTTCCAATCTAATAGTTTCTAACTAAGTATGCCGATATCTTTTGTTCTACCAGCGTTTTCAAAATCTCAGACCACGGTGCACTGTTAAGAGCATTTCGTATGTCTAGTGCCACAATTATCGCTAATTTCTTATGTCGGTAGGAAGGGGCGGAGGCAACCCTTGCTAGTTCTTGTATTTTCCTGACAGCATCGACAGTTAATCTGCCTTTGCGGAAGCCATATTGTTGTTGTGACAGGGCGCCTTTTTCTTCAAGCTCTTGTTGCAGTCTGTTTCTTATGATGCTCTCCCATAATTTCCCTGGTATATTTAGTAAGCATAGAGGTCGATAGCTGTCCTTCGAGTATTTGTGTTTTTTCGTATAATATTTTTTTTCTATAAGTACTAAGCGAGCAGTTTTCCAGATTTGTCCATCTTAACGGCCGGTGTGTTGGGAAGAGTTTATCCGCCCATTTCAGTTATTTTTCTTCCTCTAGTGTATTATTGCCTCTCAGCATTTTGGTTTTCTTCTTGACGATCTGGTACGCTAGTCCCCAGACGTCATCTTCCAGTTCCTTTATCAGCTCGTTCCACTTGCGTTGTTTGGCTTCTTTTGTTACCTTCTTTAGGGAATCCCGGCTCTTTCTATAGTTTACCTATAGCTGCTTGTCTGCATTCTCTCCATATGTGTTTCTACCTCTCATGTCAAGGCGCCTTGCCCGTATACACTGTCGTCTGCTCTCTGCTATCTTCTCGTGCCACCAGTAAACAGCTGGCTTACTTCTCGTCTTTCCTTTATACGTAAATAATACGGTTTATAATAAATAATAATAAGTTTTCGTCTTATGGGAGCCAGGCATTATTTTTGAATTGCCTTTTTAGAGTCTCTTGGAACTTGTCTAGATCAACCGCTTTTATTTTCCATTTTCTTGTGGTGCATTCCTCTTGCTGTTTTTCTTTTCCGAGTTTTGTGCTACTTGTCAGTGTAAACTCTATATATTTGTGATCCGACAGGGTCTCTGTTTCTTTTAGTACTGCCCAGTCCATCATGTTGTCATATGTTTCTTTCCCTGCCATCGTTATATCGATAATTGAGCTTTGGTTTCTCCGTTCGAAGGTGGCCTCATTTCCCGCATTGCAGATTATCAGATCGTGTTGTACCAGAAAGTCCAATAGTAGGTTTCCTCTCTCATCCTGTGTATCCGAACCCCACGCATAGGCCTTTGAGTTAAAGTCCCCACCTACCAGGATCCGTTTCTGTTTTTGACGTTTGCCAATGTCCACTAATTCGCTTAGAAAATTTTCAAATTCGCACCTCTGGCAGTTAGGCGATATGTAGCAGCTGTGATGTATACCGTATGCCGTTAGGATCCAGACAAATCCTTTGCCCCCACCTTGGTCAATTATTCTTCTTTTGCCCAGTACTCTAATTCCTACGTCTTTGTTTGCATCTGTATACCATCCTCTTGTCCCGTTTTTATTTGGCTCGCTACCCATTATTACGTTTGCTTTTCTTTCAGCTGCTGTTTTAAATGATCCAGTGCACCTTGGCTTCTGTTTAGGTTTATTTGTACATTTTATTTTTTGTCTCTGTCCCCAGTGCGCCGTATCGTCTTCCGATATGTATTCATTTGTTTGAATTTTGCGTTTCATTTGTTTGCGTGTTCATTTGTTTGTTAGTTTGATGCTCTGGTCTCAGTTTTTTTAACAAGTGTAAAAGATTATTGTTTGTTCTGTCAAGCCAGAATCCATCAAACAAAAGTTTTTGACTCTTCTTTAAATTTGAACGAAAAGAAGATCATTTTAAAGCAAAAAAGGCTTTGTTTTCGATGCACAAAGCCGAATCACATTCCAAAACATTGCAAAACTAGATTTAAGTTGTGCAAAATGTAAAAACAGATATGTAAATTCCATGTGTGATCCGAGTTACCGAGAACAAAAAAGAGCTGATGTTAAAGATAGTACAGCTAATAATAACTTCTTCAAGTCTATTAACAAACGGCCAATTAGACAATGTTTACTTGAAAACTGCCTGTGCGTACATTGTAACGAATAAATCGCAAGAAGAAACATTAGCTCGAATGGTTATAGATGGTGGTAGCCAACTCATATTCATAAAAGAAAATTTATCGCGTCAATTGAACTCACCTATTGCAGGTACACATAAAATAGCCATACAAGGTTTTGGAAATAAAACACGATCACCGGCTAGATTATGTAACAGAGTCAAAATAGTGTTAAAAGGACAATACAGTGATGGACTTATCGAGATGGAAGCAATAGAGGTCCCTGAAATCTGTTTCGATTCTTTAGAGACACCTTGTTTGATGCATCCTGTAATTGGAGAATTTTCTAGAAGCCATTAGATAGCAGACATGAATCAGAAACAGCGAGTAATAACGGAATATCATTATTGATTGGAGCGGATAACTACTGGAAAATAATCACGGGCGAAACGTACCAATTAACTGAAGATTTAATGGCGGTAAATTCAAAATTTGGATGGAAGTTGGACTCTAGAGACTATCGGTATAAACTCAAGTGAAAAAGTGAATAACGGGTTTACAGAATACTTTATATATTCTATATAAAAAAATGAATTTAAAGACGGTCGTTACGAAGTATCGTTACCGTGTAAAAGTGAACAATTATTGGACTCGAACTATTCGGGAGAGCATTAAAGCGTGTGAGAAATTTAACCCATAAACTTTTTCGAAACGGTAAGCTGCACGAATATGATTACGCTATCCTCGAAAACATAAATAACGATTGTGCGGAAATCATGTTAAATAGTTTGGGTGACGCTAAAACTATACTAAAACGCTAACTATACCGAGAAGACAAGGATACGACCAAGTTACGTGTGGTTTATGATGCTTCAGCGCACGGACCTGCATTTGAGTTGTTAAGCGAACAATTGTCAGTGGGTGCGAATATAGTTAAGAATTTGGTAGAAATTTTACTAAAATTTAGAATTGGCGCAATCGGCTTAATGGCGGACATTGAAAAAGCGTAACAAATATCGCTGAATAAACGAGATCGCGATTCACATAGATTTTTATGGTACAAAAATCCTATTGACAAAAACATCGAATCAACGTCAGTGTTACCAGAATTAACCACGTATCGTATGAAGAGAGTAACATTTGGAGTTACAACTAGTCCGTTCCTGTTAGCAGCCACGTTGAAGAAGCATTTTGGTGAACAGCCTGAAGCGTTCAGAAAAACTGCAGATACTTTAGATAAATGTTTCTACGTTGATGATCTAGTACTTGCAGTAAATACTTTCGAGGAAGCTATTAATATCTATAGTGAGTCCAAAGTACTTAAAACAACAAACTTGAATCTAAGAAAATGGAGCTCTAACAATGTGAAATTAAATGAACAAAAAGGGTATTAGGAGTTTTATGGTATACTACGACTGATGAAATTTCTGTTGATATATCACATTTTTTACGTAACGTGGATTTTGTTGAATGGCCTACAAAAATAAGTGTACTTCAAACTATTGCGAGAATTTTCGACCCGTTAGGTGTGCTTGGACCTTACACTGTGAGAATAAAAATTATACTGCAATGTATATGGAAACAAGGTCTTGAATGGGATGCTCACTTGCCCGAAAATTTGAAGTCCGAATGGAAAAAATGTTATGCAGAATTACCAGAACTGGCAAATTTACATTTTCCACGCAATGCTTTAAATAACAGTAATGAGGAAGTGGAATTACTTGTATTTGCTGACGCGAGCTCGCAAGCTTATAGAACTGTAGCATATTTAAAATGTCTGAAAACAAATACCTATAAATTTTTGATCGCGAAAATCGAGTTGCTCCTTTAAATAAAAGGGGGGACAAACAGTTAACATTGCCTAAACTCGAGTTAACTGCCGCATTGTGTGCAGCTAGATTTCAGGATAATGTTTTGAAAAGTTTTCGAAAAGTTCGATGTTAAATATTAAAGAAATATTTATATGGTCGGACTCAAAGATCACCCTTTACTGGATTAAAGGAAATACGAAGAGAAAGGAAGTATATATAACTAATAGAGTAAACGAAATAAGAAGCTTGACAAAGGGAAAATAGAGATATTGTTCTAGCAAAGACAACCCGGCTGATTTGTTAACTAGAGGTATGTCTACAAAAGTTTTACTTGCAGCAGAAATATAGTTGAGTGGACCAACTTGGTTACAAGAAGATCAACAAAAGTGGCCACTAAATGACATTGATAACAATGAAGAAAAACAGGTTAACGCCTTGCTTAACCTAAGAGACATAAAAGACGATTGCAATGTCAAGATTGAACCTCTGTTTAATTTAGAGAAGTTTGAAAAACTAGAAAGAATGTTGGATGTTACAGCGTATATCCGAAGATTTATTCAACTATGTAAAACTAAGAAAAAACAACAGGTCCATTACAAGTCAATGAAGTAAAGAAGGCTGAAATCTATTGGTTGAAATACGTACAACGTAGTAAATTTGACAAGGAAATGGAAGCACTATCTAAATCGGAAGAAATAAGTCATCGGTCAGCAATCCTGACACTTAATCCATTCTTAGATGATGATAAAATTATGAGATTAGGTGGTAGGTTACAGGAAGCTTGCTTACCATATGAGACAAGGCATCCAGTCTTTTTGCCACAGAAATCACCGTACACAACAAGAGTTATCAACAGATGCCATGAAATAAGAATGCATTCTGGAGTAAATGCAACCTTAAATGAATTAAGAAAAGGTTTTTGGGTTATACGACACAGACAAATCCATAATTTCCAAATGCAGAAAATGTAAACGACTGAAAAGTAAGTCAGGAATTGAACCATTCGCACCATTGCCCAAGAACAGATTAACAATGGCAAATCCATTCAAGTTTACAGGAGTAGACTTAGCAGGACCATTGTATGTAACAAATGCTGATAAACAAGTAAAGGTCTACGTGATGCTGCTAACCTGTGCAGTAGTTAGAGCTATCCATTTGAAAATGGTATCGGATTTAACGACCGAGAGTTGTATCAGGGCATTACGTTTATTGCGAGAAGAGGAGTCCCGAATGTAATTTATTCGGACAACGCGAAGACATTCTGAAGAACGTCCCAAGAGATTCAAATATTCCATATTTTAACAACGGAAAAGGTACAAGATTTATCGAAGGAACATCGAATAGAATGGCGCTTCATAGTGGAACGAGCAGCTTGGTGGGGCTGTTTCTGGGAGCGCCTAGTGAAGACAGTGAAAATGCTCTAAAACTAACACTTAGAAGAGCAAGTATCAACTATGATGAAATACAGACAATTTTGATTGAAGTTGAGGCTACAGTCAATTCAAGGCCTTTGACTTTCATCGATGACGACCCATCAAATTGACTAATATTAACGCCTGCGCACTTCCTCATTGGAACTAATAAAGGGGGATTTATTATGGACTTAACAAATACTGAAATAAGAAGGATCGTGAATCGATGACATCAAAGTTTTTTAAGCGATGGCATACAGATTACTTACAACAATTGTGATCTGTACACCACACACCCAAAGTAATGACCAAAGAAACAAAGAACGGAGATGTGGCGTTGTTACAAGATCAGAATTTGCCGAGACTCCAATGGAAACTTGTAACGGTAACGGATTTATTAAAGGGTAGAGACGGCATAACGAGAGCCTGCGAAATCCAGACGAGTAACGGGACGAAGCTACGAAGACCAGTCCAACTTCTTCATCCACTGGAAGTGGATATTCTGCCGGGGGGAGGATGTTGAAAATGGGGCGAATAAGTCCCTGTAGGTCTAGAACGCAGGCCCTGTGCGAGCCAATGGGCTCACGCCAGCATTCTACGATCGCGCAAACGCACGAGGAGTTTAAATTCATATATCGTATAAGCAGTGTAAAAATAAAATTCAATCAAAAAAATAAATAACCGAATGTATAGAGTTGAAAATAAAGTACAACTGACAAATACATATAACAGTGTTCTTTTAACGATAATAGTCACAGACACCTTTTACCTCCTCCGTGATTGTGTTTATTACCTTTTGGAGGCCCTCCGCATCCCTGTCCGTGACTATAAGCAGACTTCCATTTTTTGAGCTTCTGAGACTCCTGATTATTTTAGCCTCTGCCGTGCTATTCATGGCTGTCTTCAGTTCATCTAGTAGCGTCATATATTCTCCCTTCTGTCTAGTGATAGTTATGGCGAACGAGTCCCTTTCCTTCTTGTTTTGTCCGGTGCGCCCTGTTTCTTTTTCTCCTTGTCTCGTTACTTTTGGCGTGTAGATTTCTACTTCAACCTCCCGACCTAAGAACACAGTTTGTGTAATTTTTCTCATTTTATACATGTCCATAAACTTGGTCCTGTGTAGGACAACCTTTCTCAGGTTGTCGCTTTCTGCATCCATCCTCAAGTTTATTAAGTGATCCCACATGTTCTTGTCTGTCCCGTCTGTTTTAATTTTTGCCATCCTCCTTGTTCTTTGGGTTTGTTCGTTTCCTCGCCCAATCCTTATCGTATTCTCAAAAATTTCAAAATCTTTTGTTGGGTTACAGAGTTCTGGAAATCTATCGCAGTATAGTCTTTGTATGCTTCTCTCCATTTTTTCATCATCCGGATCTACGAATATGCATTTCATTGTCCATTCGTCATGGTTAATGGTAGTTATGGGATTTCCCACAATCACCTTTACGTTCTCGAATACCTCTTCCTCCCATGGCAGACTTTTAAGTCTGCCAGGGTGGTGTCTGTCTAGTCTTGTCTGTCTAGTCTTGTCTGTCTAGTCTTGTCTGTCTAGTCTTGTCTGTCTAGTCTTGTCTGTCTAGTCTTGTCTGTCTAGTCTTGTCTGTCTAGTCTTGTCTGTCTAGTCTTGTCTGTCTAGTCTTGTCTGTCTAGTCTTGTCTGTCTAGTCTTGTCTGTCTAGTCTTGTCTGTCTAGTCTTGTCTGTCTAGTCTTGTCTGTCTAGTCTTGTCTGTCTAGTCTTGTCTGTCTAGTCTTGTCTGTCTAGTCTTGTCTGTCTTTTTTTTTTTTTTTTTTTTTTTTGCACGTGCTGGAGGTGAAAATCTGCAAACAGACACCACCCGACCCGTGCCGAGTGGTAGTGTGGGGCTGCCCCCAAAAGGGGCGACCCACTAAAAAAAACCCCCACCATTCAGACCCCCCCAGCCAAAACCGGAGAAAACGTGATGGAATCCAAAATTTGGCATAACTTCATCACGTTCCTCCCCCTTTCATATCCAAAGCATTCATCCGCATTCATTCGTTGTGCCGGGCGCGCCGTTAATCGCCGTGCCCCCCCTCACATCAGAGTTTACAATAAATTTGTGCGCCCCCTTCGCACTAAGGGGGGCCCGGCGATGGCACGCTCGGCTCGCGCGTAGCAACCCCTCCGCCCGCCTTACGCTCGTCCCTTTCATCCTTCTCCTTTCTCCTCATTATATATCCTGTCATTCCAGCCAGCACGCCCCATTCATACTCACTGCGGAGCATGATTCTCACCATACTCTCCTTGTTTACATTCTCTCCCACCTTGCATTCTGCGGCGCTCCTCATTCTCTCCCATCTCGTACACTCGAAGATGGTATGCTCCGCAGTGTCCTCAGTCGCTCCACAATACCTACAGTGCGCCTCAACCAGTTTCCCGATGCGCACCAGGTAAGACCCAAAGCAACCATGCCCCGTAAGCGCTTGGGTGAGGTGATAATTCACCTCCCCGTGCCCACGGTTGACCCATTCATCGATAGTCGGAATCAGTTGCCTGGTCCAGGCTCCCTTTTCCGACCCCTGCCATAACTCTTGCCATACACGCATTGTTTTTTCCCTTTCATTTCTAGGGTCATTACCTCCCCAGACTCTCACCCTTTCATGCGCCAGAAGGTCTAACGGGATAACTCCAGCAACGACCGCCACGGCGTCGCCAGAAACAGTCCTGTATGCGCTGCACACACGCAGCAGCATACACCTTTGCACTCTCATCAGTCTCGCTCTATAACATTCAATCCTGAACGCATTTATCCATGCCGGCACCCCATACAGGAGAATGGAGTGCACGACCGCATTCATAACCCTCCTCTTGGAGGCCAACGGCCCACCTATGTTGGGCATCAGCCGTCCAAGGGCTTTCACGCATGCTGTAGCCTTGCTCACCACCCGGGTGACCTGATCGGACACCCTGAGATTTCGCTGAAGCTCTACCCCAAGGTATCTTACAGATTCCCGAGCCGGTACGTCAACTGTCCCCATTCGCACGGTCAGTTCACGCAGCTTTCTTCTTCCAATTAGCAGGACCGCCTCGGTTTTGTGGGGAGCCAGAGCAAGCCCTTTTTCCCCCATCCACCGATCAATCCTACTAATTGCCTCATTCATTATCGCTTTCAGACTTTCTTCCGTTCTTGCGACAGCGACCACCGCTAAGTCATCAGCGTACCCTACGAGTGTAACCCCGTCTGGCAGCCTCAATCTCAGAACCTCATCATAAAATATGTTCCACAGTATCGGCCCAAGAACCGAGCCCTGTGGAACACCCGCACTCATTTTGAAGATTTTACCTTCCACAGTCACTATCTCCCTATCATTCAAGTAGCTTCCCACCATCTTTCGAAGGTAGGGAGCTACCCCCTTTAGTTCCAAAGCCTCCATGATTCCGCCCCATGGGACCGAATTGAAAGCATTTTTCACGTCTAGGGTTACAAGCACGCAGTAGC
Source organism: Phosphuga atrata (assembly GCA_944588485.1). Classification (NCBI taxonomy): domain Eukaryota; kingdom Metazoa; phylum Arthropoda; class Insecta; order Coleoptera; family Silphidae; genus Phosphuga; species Phosphuga atrata. The sequence goes on from OX155900.1 coordinate 33,117,990, forward strand.
TACGGGTACGCCATGGACCCGTATTTGCTAACCTTGCTCTCTCTATCACACGCATCATTGCGTTCACCGTGGTGCGGCCGCCTCTGAACCCATACTGTTCCTCTGAAAGACCCCCTGCCCTCTCGAGATCCTCATTTATCCTAGCTCCGATCATACTCTCAAACATCTTCGCTATCCCATTCAGTAGGCAGATTGGCCTGTAATTGGCTTCCTCTCCTTCCTTTCGCTCTTTTTCAATCATCACCAATCTCGCTCTCTTCCACTCTTTGGGGAAACTGCCATTCATCAACAATTCATTCATCATGCTCAAGCACATGTCCTCGCACACATGCCCAAACACCTTGCACGCTTCGGGTGGAACACCATCAGGACCCGGCGCTTTTCCCTCCTTCATCCGGCCAACTGCACACTGCAGTTCGGCCGAAGTAAAAAGGGGCGCCGATCTCCATCCCACAGGTTCCAGCCAGTTCATTCGCTCATGTACTGGGAACAGCTTCTTGACTTCCGTCATTAGGCTATCCCCCCGGAGAGTATTAACTCTTTGCGCAATTTTCCTGGTGACGATCTTATAGCCGTCACCCCAGATGTTATTATTTACCTCTTCGCAGAGCACTCTCCAAGCTTCTTGCTTGGAGTTCGCGATGGCTCTGCGAAGTTTCCTGCGCGCCAAGTTATACCTCCTTCTGCACTCCTCACGCACTTCCTCATTTGCTCGCCTATTACTCCTTACCATGCATCTCCTTTCACGCAAACAGGTTTTACGCTTCTCAGCTACCTGCTCATTCCACCAGTAAACTGGCTTCCTGCCTCTGACGCCCCTCCGTTTTCTCCGAAACACCGCATCACAGGCCTCGTGAAGAACTGCTTCGCAGGAGCTTCGCAATCCATTTTCGAGGCCTGTCCTTTCAGCCAGCTCTTTCATGACGTCTCCCAATCTTTCTAGTAGACTCTTGTCCACTCTCCATCCATTCGTTTCAATTGCTACCGGTCCCTCAGAAACAACCTCTCGTACGTCGAAGAGAATATCCTGGTGATCACTCAGATTCTCTCCCTCTCTGACACGCCACTCTTTCACTCTGCCTGCAATCCGTGAGGTGCTAAAAGTGATGTCTATGAAAGACATACTTTCGCCCCGCACGAAGGTTGGCACATTCCCACGGTTGTGAACCACCAGGTCCTCCTCTGCCAGCCACTCTTCCATCATTCTCCCTCTCTCATCCTCTCTAGGGGATCCCCACCAAGCGGACTTGGCGTTGAAATCCCCCCCGACAACAATCTCTTTGGACCAGCTTTTCATACTGGTCCTTAGCTCATCCATAAAAGCTACAAACTGCTCTAACGTTATGTTAGGCGAGATGTAGCACCCATACAGGACCCAGTTTTCCCATTCAACCCACACATATCCATTTCCACATCCACACTTAACCATAGGATTTTCCGATTGGAAAATCCTCATAGCAACATTCTTACACTGGTCCACGTGCCAGCCCCCGTTACCAATAGTCCGAAGATTTGGTTCGGAGACAATGGCCACATCCACTCTCACATCATGCACCGTCTTCCATACCAGCTCCATTGCAGCCGCACTCCTATTTGAGTTCGTCTGCAATACTAGCATATTCTGTTTCTTTGGGACGCCCCTTTCATACCTTCCCTGCACAGTTTCCTGTACGCAGGGCAGTCCATTGAGTCCGCCCTATGCCCACTCACTCCGCACACGAAGCACTTAGCCTCTTTGGCTGTGCACTCGTGTGCTTTGTGCCCACTTTCATCGCATCGCAAACACGCATTCTTTCGCTCTATTCCCTTGCATGCTGCCGCCAGGTGCCCAAAGCCAAGGCATCTGTAGCACCTGATCGGCTTCTTGTCTTCGGTCACTCGGCACATGATCCATCCAACTTTTATTCTGCCTTTCTCCAGTATGGTTTGTGCCGCTCTTACTGGAAGAGTGACAACTGCCATACTGGCCCCTCCGCGCACTGTGCGGAGAGACTTTACCACACACTCCTTACATTCAGCGGCCTTCTGAATGGCTCCTTTCACCTCATCGGTGGTGGTAGCCTCATCCATGCCCCTAACAAGGACACTTCTGAGCCCCACCTCCGTCCTGACATCCCTTACAGCCTCAGTCACTAGGGCCATTCGCTCTGCCAGTCGCTTCTTTTCCCCATCATCATTCACTCTGACGATGAGGTCTCCAGCGTGAGTTTTCCTCATCGCCCTTACATTTATGTCATCCATATCAACTTCCTTCTTAAGGAGATTCACCATATGGGCGTAAGATACACCCTCTGCCCTCCTCACCAGTAAGGTTTCTGCCTTTCTGGTGCCTCCGGCCCCTTCCACTCTGGGCTTTTGGCCCTCCGCATTCATCCAGCACAGGGTTATCTCAACTCCTGTGCCACGCCACACGCATTCAGCCATCTTTCGTACCAGCCACATATTAAGGTTACCAGCCACACCGATAGCGAACCTCTTTCTCTCAGTCTTCTCACAAAGACCTTTCATTCTTAATAAGGTCTCGAACGCCTTTTCTTCGGCGCCCTCGACCTTATTATCATCCAGACGGGCGATGAAGTGGTACTTCCTCTCGGAGTCCAACGACTCATCGCCTCCCATGCATACAACATTCTCGCTCTTGATGTAGGCCACGGAGCCTACATTCAAGCCTTCAGCCACCCGCTTGGCCTGGGGGAGCTGGTCGAGCATCCCCCAGCCCAGTTGTCCACAGTTATCCCCTTTCTCTCCTGCAACCAACAGGAGTACATCCTCGTCCCTGACCAGAGGAGAGCCCTTAGCCATCTTCACCACAGTGAAGGCGTCCTCGGACCACCTCTCCCTGGCCAGGGACATGTACTCCTGCACATTCATGCCCGGCTTCAGCGCACTGGCGATACTACATTCAGCCTCCGTTTGGGTGCTGACTTCCTTGCATGCCACACTTACTGTTTGGACTTCGGTGTCGTATAACACCTTTTCAACGGGCAGGAAACGGTGCTCTTCCAGCCAAGTGGTCACGGAGTTGCGGGAAAAGACATTAGTGGTCTTTTTAACTCGTGCTGCCGCGTCTTTAACTTCCTTCTTAGTGCTACTGCCTCCAGCAATAGCCCTTTCCAAGTCCTCAACTTGTCTGGTAAGTGCTCCAATCGCTTCCACGATTGTAAAAGCGATCGAGCACTCCGTCTTCTTGTACGCGCCCACATCGTCCGTTGATCGGTCTACCACTTTCCGTTTTTTATTGGTTTCCCCAATAGATTGGCTTCTCGCCCGACTGTCCATTTCCCCTACACCCCTACATACTTTTTGTTTTGTGAAAAAATCCATAGTGAATCCTCCACAAAACCAAAAATAAATTCAGAAAATTCTCCCCTCCTGGGGGTGGATGAAAAAAGTTGCCGCAGATAAAGTGCTACAGTAAATGCAAAAACGTCTGCGGCGTTGAATTATCCTTATCTCCGTATACACGAGATAAGGAGCGGAAAGAAAAATAGTAAGAATTTTATGAATATAAAAAACTCACGCCACGTGCTGTGACTCAAAACTATTTAGCTTACAATTAATGAAAACTAAAAACGCCGTTATTAAAGCAAAAGTAAATCTCTACAAAGAGAAAGAAACAAACCAAAATGCACTAACCTGTATTGCAATTAAATAACTTATAAATAAAAACTTATAAACCAACTTATTAATCACAAACATGTGGAGCACTCGGCTGCACGTCTACTCGCTTCCGCGTCTCGTACGCGTCTTGTCTGTCTAGTCTTGTCTGTCTAGTCTTGTCTGTCTAGTCTTGTCTGTCTAGTCTTGTCTGTCTAGTCTTGTCTGTCTAGTCTTGTCTGTCTAGTCTTGTCTGTCTAGTCTTGTCTGTCTAGTCTTGTCTGCCTAGTCTTGTCTGTCTAGTCTTGTCTGTCTAGTCTTGTCTGTCTAGTCTTGTCTGTCTAGTCTTGTCTGTCTAGTCTTGTCTGTCTAGTCTTGTCTGTCTAGTCTTGTCTGTCTAGTCTTGTCTGTCTAGTCTTGTCTGTCTAGTCTTGTCTGTCTAGTCTTGTCTGTCTAGTCTTGTCTGTCTAGTCTTGTCTGTCTAGTCTTGTCTGTCTAGTCTTGTCTGTCTAGTCTTGTCTGTCTAGTCTTGTCTGTCTAGTCTTGTCTGTCTAGTCTTGTCTGTCTAGTCTTGTCTGTCTAGTCTTGTCTGTCTAGTCTTGTCTGTCTAGTCTTGTCTGTCTAGTCTTGTCTGTCTAGTCTTGTCTGTCTAGTCTTGTCTGTCTAGTCTTGTCTGTCTAGTCTTGTCTGTCTAGTCTTGTCTGTCTAGTCTTGTCTGTCTAGTCTTGTCTGTCTAGTCTTGTCTGTCTAGTCTTGTCTGTCTAGTCTTGTCTGTCTAGTCTTGTCTGTCTAGTCTTGTCTGTCTAGTCTTGTCTGTCTAGTCTTGTCTGTCTAGTCTTGTCTGTCTAGTCTTGTCTGTCTAGTCTTGTCTGTCTAGTCTTGTCTGTCTAGTCTTGTCTGTCTAGTCTTGTCTGTCTAGTCTTGTCTGTCTAGTCTTGTCTGTCTAGTCTTGTCTGTCTAGTCTTGTCTGTCTAGTCTTGTCTGTCTAGTCTTGTCTGTCTAGTCTTGTCTGTCTAGTCTTGTCTGTCTAGTCTTGTCTGTCTAGTCTTGTCTGTCTAGTCTTGTCTGTCTAGTCTTGTCTGTCTAGTCTTGTCTGTCTAGTCTTGTCTGTCTAGTCTTGTCTGTCTAGTCTTGTCTGTCTAGTCTTGTCTGTCTAGTCTTGTCTGTCTAGTCTTGTCTGTCTAGTCTTGTCTGTCTAGTCTTGTCTGTCTAGTCTTGTCTGTCTAGTCTTGTCTGTCTAGTCTTGTCTGTCTAGTCTTGTCTGTCTAGTCTTGTCTGTCTAGTCTTGTCTGTCTAGTCTTGTCTGTCTAGTCTTGTCTGTCTAGTCTTGTCTGTCTAGTCTTGTCTGTCTAGTCTTGTCTGTCTAGTCTTGTCTGTCTAGTCTTGTCTGTCTAGTCTTGTCTGTCTAGTCTTGTCTGTCTAGTCTTGTCTGTCTAGTCTTGTCTGTCTAGTCTTGTCTGTCTAGTCTTGTCTGTCTAGTCTTGTCTGTCTAGTCTTGTCTGTCTAGTCTTGTCTGTCTAGTCTTGTCTGTCTAGTCTTGTCTGTCTAGTCTTGTCTGTCTAGTCTTGTCTGTCTAGTCTTGTCTGTCTAGTCTTGTCTGTCTAGTCTTGTCTGTCTAGTCTTGTCTGTCTAGTCTTGTCTGTCTAGTCTTGTCTGTCTAGTCTTGTCTGTCTAGTCTTGTCTGTCTAGTCTTGTCTGTCTAGTCTTGTCTGTCTAGTCTTGTCTGTCTAGTCTTGTCTGTCTAGTCTTGTCTGTCTAGTCTTGTCTGTCTAGTCTTGTCTGTCTAGTCTTGTCTGTCTAGTCTTGTCTGTCTAGTCTTGTCTGTCTAGTCTTGTCTGTCTAGTCTTGTCTGTCTAGTCTTGTCTGTCTAGTCTTGTCTGTCTAGTCTTGTCTGTCTAGTCTTGTCTGTCTAGTCTTGTCTGTCTAGTCTTGTCTGTCTAGTCTTGTCTGTCTAGTCTTGTCTGTCTAGTCTTGTCTGTCTAGTCTTGTCTGTCTAGTCTTGTCTGTCTAGTCTTGTCTGTCTAGTCTTGTCTGTCTAGTCTTGTCTGTCTAGTCTTGTCTGTCTAGTCTTGTCTGTCTAGTCTTGTCTGTCTAGTCTTGTCTGTCTAGTCTTGTCTGTCTAGTCTTGTCTGTCTAGTCTTGTCTGTCTAGTCTTGTCTGTCTAGTCTTGTCTGTCTAGTCTTGTCTGTCTAGTCTTGTCTGTCTAGTCTTGTCTGTCTAGTCTTGTCTGTCTAGTCTTGTCTGTCTAGTCTTGTCTGTCTAGTCTTGTCTGTCTAGTCTTGTCTGTCTAGTCTTGTCTGTCTAGTCTTGTCTGTCTAGTCTTGTCTGTCTAGTCTTGTCTGTCTAGTCTTGTCTGTCTAGTCTTGTCTGTCTAGTCTTGTCTGTCTAGTCTTGTCTGTCTAGTCTTGTCTGTCTAGTCTTGTCTGTCTAGTCTTGTCTGTCTAGTCTTGTCTGTCTAGTCTTGTCTGTCTAGTCTTGTCTGTCTAGTCTTGTCTGTCTAGTCTTGTCTGTCTAGTCTTGTCTGTCTAGTCTTGTCTGTCTAGTCTTGTCTGTCTAGTCTTGTCTGTCTAGTCTTGTCTGTCTAGTCTTGTCTGTCTAGTCTTGTCTGTCTAGTCTTGTCTGTCTAGTCTTGTCTGTCTAGTCTTGTCTGTCTAGTCTTGTCTGTCTAGTCTTGTCTGTCTAGTCTTGTCTGTCTAGTCTTGTCTGTCTAGTCTTGTCTGTCTAGTCTTGTCTGTCTAGTCTTGTCTGTCTAGTCTTGTCTGTCTAGTCTTGTCTGTCTAGTCTTGTCTGTCTAGTCTTGTCTGTCTAGTCTTGTCTGTCTAGTCTTGTCTGTCTAGTCTTGTCTGTCTAGTCTTGTCTGTCTAGTCTTGTCTGTCTAGTCTTGTCTGTCTAGTCTTGTCTGTCTAGTCTTGTCTGTCTAGTCTTGTCTGTCTAGTCTTGTCTGTCTAGTCTTGTCTGTCTAGTCTTGTCTGTCTAGTCTTGTCTGTCTAGTCTTGTCTGTCTAGTCTTGTCTGTCTAGTCTTGTCTGTCTAGTCTTGTCTGTCTAGTCTTGTCTGTCTAGTCTTGTCTGTCTAGTCTTGTCTGTCTAGTCTTGTCTGTCTAGTCTTGTCTGTCTAGTCTTGTCTGTCTAGTCTTGTCTGTCTAGTCTTGTCTGTCTAGTCTTGTCTGTCTAGTCTTGTCTGTCTAGTCTTGTCTGTCTAGTCTTGTCTGTCTAGTCTTGTCTGTCTAGTCTTGTCTGTCTAGTCTTGTCTGTCTAGTCTTGTCTGTCTAGTCTTGTCTGTCTAGTCTTGTCTGTCTAGTCTTGTCTGTCTAGTCTTGTCTGTCTAGTCTTGTCTGTCTAGTCTTGTCTGTCTAGTCTTGTCTGTCTAGTCTTGTCTGTCTAGTCTTGTCTGTCTAGTCTTGTCTGTCTAGTCTTGTCTGTCTAGTCTTGTCTGTCTAGTCTTGTCTGTCTAGTCTTGTCTGTCTAGTCTTGTCTGTCTAGTCTTGTCTGTCTAGTCTTGTCTGTCTAGTCTTGTCTGTCTAGTCTTGTCTGTCTAGTCTTGTCTGTCTAGTCTTGTCTGTCTAGTCTTGTCTGTCTAGTCTTGTCTGTCTAGTCTTGTTTGTCTAGTCCTGTCTGTCTAGTCTTGTTTGTCTAGTCTTGTTTGTCTAGTCTTGTCTGTCTAGTCTTGTCTGTCTAGTCTTGTCTGTCTAGTCTTGTCTGTCTAGTCTTGTCTGTCTAGTCTTGTCTGTTTAGTCTTGAAATTGTTTGAACCCCCCCCCTGGCTACGCCCATGGTAGATCTATTATATTCTTTTCCACTGTGTCGAGAAGCTCCGACAGTGCACGCGCTTCTATTTTCTTCCGTTTTTTACCCTCATTTTCCTTTATTTTGCTTCTTTTCCTTTTTTTGGCCTCCATTGTGAGCTCAGGGGAGCTATCGGTGCTTGTGGCATTTTCCTCTCTCTCCTGTTCAGATTCCTTTCCTTGTTCGCTGTCAAGGGCCGTTGCTTTCCAGAGCTGGAATACGTCCTTAGTTTGCGCTCTCTCTTTTTTATTTACCCGTTCCGTACTTTGCTGTCTGTTTTTTGTTGGCAGTGTCCTTTTAATACAGCTTCTTTTCCCGAAGATTTTCCACTCTTGTGGTATGCTCTCCTCCGGGTTTTCCGTAACTTTGTCTGTGGTCGTCGCTGGGTCTACCTTTCCGCCCCGTTCACTCGTAGCTATCTCCATATCCATGTTCATTGCCTTGTTGTCACCATTAGCTCCTCCGCCGATATTAGTGGTAAGCGATCCCCCAGTACTCCGTGGAGCAGCACCTGACAAGAGCTTGTCAGGTGACGGGATTCCCTCTATCTGGGTACACCCCCGGGGATTTTGTTTATTGTCCGCCATTTCATATTTTTCGGGTCATTTTTTGTTCTGAGTGAGTGCTTTTCCAGAATCGTCATCTCCTGTTTCGAGAACCTTCCATTCCTTTACCAGATCGTGTCCGTGTCAGCCAGGTTCGTCATCGATGTTTTTTATTCCTCCGTTGCGCTATTTGGTCCGCGGTGGCTGTTTTATTTGACCACTACCCACCGGCAAGCCGGTGAGGGTATTCCCTAACTATCCGCCACCTGTGGGACAGTGGCGTAGCGAGCATAACTGGCGCCCGGGGCAAGATACTTCATTGGCGCCCCCCTCCCACCCTTCAGTAGCACATATAATATTACAGTAAATACAATTTACAAAATTTTTTAGATTTTTAGAATTTATTAAATCAAGCCAAATATTGGGTTCGGAAATGTGCCTTTGTCAGTGGAAATATTATTTCAATATTATACTATAATATATTAATACAAATAAGTACTATGTATAAATTGTTCTTGCTTTAGATGAAGCAAATTTATCAATTACTTCATCAAAGTAGATCATTTCTATTTTTTCTCTTTCCACACGTAAAATGCCAGGTCACGCCTAAGTGAAATTTGTCGCATCTTTGATCGTAGATATTTGAAAATCAATTTGTGTAAATCGTGTACTTATATCTTGCTGCAGACGATCAAGAACACTTTTCATAACGCGAGAAATTTCTCTTTCTGCGGAAAGGCCAACATTACTACCCTTATTAATTCTCCTGGAATTTCCGGCGTCTCTAACACGGATTCTTATATCAATACCCCATTTTTCACAGAAAGACTTAGCCTTTTCGCAGATCTCTTCTCGTATTGACGCAAGTTGAGGCACTAATGATTCAAGATCATGGAACGCTTCTTTAAAATCCATTTTAGGATCCTGTAATATCAACCGAACTCGATCAATTCTCCTCAAGATTTCATGCCAGATTTTATAAACGAAAGATATAAAATTAAAATTCAATATATTTTGTAATAAAATTGTAGCTTCACTTCTGGTGTCACTTGTAGTAGTACCGTCCTCTGATAATTTGTCTAATACTTCCACTAACCCTTCTAGCCCATCGACAATAATGCTAACCACTTGTGCTCAGGCACTCCATTGTGTTTCAGATGCACGTTTTTTTTTAAAGATTTTTCCTATCGTAATGTGGAACGTGAGAAAAAGAGAAATATGCTTTCAATTATCCCAAAACATGTTACAACGATTGGTTCCTGCTTAGCTGCAGTAACTCCTATTAAATTTAAGGAGTGGTTTTCACAATTTACAAATAATGCTATATTATTTTTTTCCAAAATTCTTTGTTGAACGCCAGATATGTGACCTGACATTGTATTTTCAATGAAGGATGTATTTTTGGCATGCATTTCAATAAATCCCAAGAAAGATTCTTTGATAGAGACTTTGAAAAACGGAAGAAAGGAGAAGCGCGTGCACTGTCGGAGCTTCTCGACACAGTGGCAAAGAATATAATAGATCTACAAAAAATGACTATGGTAAACATAAACACTAAGCGGGAGATTAAAGAAGCGGTAAATAAACTAAGAGAACAAAATGACTTCGGGCAGGGTACGGAACGTCTATAACTATGTGTTTTCTGTTGGTAAAATCAATATCTACATACCTTAAGAGTTGCGACATTTGTTCTCGATGAGCGATATCAGGAGTTGAATCAAATAAAAGTCCATAATATTTATTTCTTTTAATGTCACTTATTAGTTGATTTCGAACTGTGAATGCCAGAAGATGATTTGCTAGTAGTGGATCAAACTGAGCTACAGAGTAAAGTTTAAGTAAAGATAATAAATTTCCGACATTGGTACCATCTTGAAGCGTTAGATTTTCAACATGACCACGTAGAGGAAGATTTTGTATAATCAGATACTTTATATGCAAGCTAATATTCGTTGCAATATATTTCGCCACCGTTCTTTTTCGGACTGTATCATCATCATCATTATTAGCCAGCTTTTATGTACCATTGCTGGGCACCGGCTTCTTCTCTGCCACATATCCAACCTCCGCACTAAGATTGAATATGGCGGGACCTAGCGGTTTAACGTCGAATCCGAACGAAAAATTTCCAGAGAAGGTGTTAGGCAGTGAGACCCCACGGTTGCCTAAGCCGGATTGGGGAATTGAGTGTGATGGGTTACAGCCATTAGTTTTAATTTTTACTGCTTTAGTTCTGGGTGGGATTCGAACCCACGCTGTCATCGAGTGACACCCACGTGACTCGAGAGCCAAGTGCTTAACTCTCTGAGCCACCATCACCTCTCAATTTTTAACAACAAAAACACGAATATTTATTGAACCAGGCAGCGTAGTAGCTTAATTCTGCTTTCCGATCTTATTTAAACAGTACCAACGACGATTAACGAGAGTTACATCAGGTAAAAAGTTCGCAACACTAAGTTAAAAAAACCCGTATTCTGGACCTAACCCTTATTCTGGATTTCTCAGTTTGTTTTTCTTTCTTTAGTTTGCTTTTTCGATTTTGGGAACCGCTAAGTTTTTTTCCAGGCATTGACATTGACTGTATGTGTTTCAAATGATGCAATTCCCGCTTTATTAATCAATTTTTTTCTGTTTCTTTCCACATTTTAAACGATTTTCGATGCTAATTTTGACTTCTTTCAAGGCTAATCAATTTATCTATTTTGCTCCATTTATTAAAGCCAAATGTGGTTACGAAAGATGATTGTGTAGCGGAATTTTATGTAATAAACAGTAAGCAACAAAAACATTACGCTGCATTATTTTTGGTGAGTATAATAACCAAGATCGGTTAATTTGAATTCCTTCTTCTTCATTACCGACTCGCTGATTAAACCTAAAAGATTTTGGCATTAGACGATTAGCTGTTGTTGCTACTGCATTTAGACTGCATTCGTTCTGAAATATGCGGGATCTACGAATAATCATTTCTGTGCGAAGTAGATTTGATATTATTGGAAGATTAATATTGAATTTTAAATAAGCAACATCTCTGAACTCCAAAACGTCTGCAATTACAGTAAGTGTTTCTGTTGCATTTTCTGTACTTTTTATTAGATATGGACGCGGATTTGGAACTTCAGATGTACTTGGGCTCACATATTCATCTTCAAAATCTTGTATTTGTTGTGATGTGTAGGAGTACATGATGTGATGTGTAGTAGCAGGAGTACAATCTGAATCTGATTCTGGGATTTGGTCCAGAATACGGGTTTTTTTGAAACTTAGTGTTGCGGAGTTTTTACCTGATGTAACTCTTGTTAATCGTCTTTGGTACTGTTTAAGTAAGATCTGAAAGCAAAAATGAAGCTTCTACGTTGCCTCGTTCAATTCGTGTTTTTGTTGTCATAATAACAAGTTTACATAATAACATATTTACTACCGAGAAAATATCGATATATCCTAAACAAAGTATGGATATTTTGATATGCATATGGGGTAATATTTTTCTTCAAAAAAAAATAAACGTGGCAACGTCGAGGTAGTTGTGAGCGCATCCACCATCTGTTATGTTGAAAATATCAATTTTTAGGACAACAAAAACACGAATATTTATTGAACCAGGCAGCGTAGTAGCTTAATTCTGCTTTCCGATCTTATTTAAACAGTACCAACGACGATTAACAAGAGTTACACAAGGTAAAAAGTTCGCAACACTAATTGTAAGTTAAAAAAAACCCGTATTCTGGACCTAACCCTTATTCTGGATTTCTCATTTTGTTTTTCTTCCTTTAGTTTGCTTTTTCGATTTTGGGTACCGCTAAGTTTTTTTTCCAGTCATTGACATGGTTTAAATAAAAAATAAATTTTTATTATATTAATTAAGATATTACTTTTGAACAACTTACAGTATAACGCAAAACTGTTATTTGCTAGCCCTGAGAAAGCCACAAGTGGTGTCGAAACGTCGGTTTTCTAGATAATACAGGATTTTTGACTGAAAACCCGATTATTTTTATCTACGTCTATATTTATAACTCGGCCGCAGTTTAGGTTTAACAATAACTAACGTATATATTCCTCAACATTTGGAAGCTACTTCTACTGCACATTTATATTCTACACTACTGCACATGAATATTCTATATTGATTATTTTATGTCGGAAAAAATGAAAGGAGAACAGATTTCATTGGTTCAAAAAGATGCGGGAAACAAGAAGCGTGTAAAAATATAGGTATTACTATCATAGGTGGGCATTAATTCGTTACTCGTTAATTAACGAAGTTAACAAAATGCTTAACTGATTAACTTTTAAGTTAACCCAAGAAAATGTTAACGCTCTTGTTAACTTCCGTTAAATTAAACTTCCGTTAACTTTAGTCCATTATATTGGCTGTTTGTTGACATGTTGTCATTTTTTTTGTTTGAATTACGCGCCACGCGGGCACACAGGCGCGACTCGACGCTGTTGCTCAAAAGAGCAACAATCCAGAGCCGAGAAACTACAGAGTCGAAAACATATAAAAAATTGTTGCTGGTGTAACAAAGTTTACATTATGAACACTACTACTTCTACTCAAAGTACGCAAAGCTCTGAAAGTGAAACTGAGTCAAATCCTTGGCCACACTCGCAGTAGCGTCGCAAGCGTCGGTTAATCGAACGAATGCCCGGGGCCCACGAGCCCTTACTTTATCTTGCGTTAAATTTTCAAAATTTTAACGATTAACGAAATTAACTTTTTTATTAACGACTTAACGATTAACGAAGTTAACTTTTGGATTAACTGTGTCCACCTGTGATTAATATTTTAGCAAAATAAAGTGTTCAGAAAGAAATAACGTTTTGTATACAGTGATGTTTGATAGATTTACAGCAAATTAATTGTGTTACTATGATTATTATAAAATAACAATTAAAATTTTCCGGAAAATCTTGGTCTTTGGACACCATTTAGCGCCCCTCTGAAAGTGGCGCCCGGGGCATGATACACCCCCTTGCACCCCCCTCGCTACGCCTCTGCTGTGGGACGCGCCCAGTAGGAGTTTGGCTTCTCCCCTGGGTGTCTGGTCATGTCTGGCCATGTCAGGTCTTGTCTGATCTTGTCGGATATTGTCTGGTCTTGTCTGATCTCGCCTGATCTTGTCTGGTAGTGTGTGGTCTTGTCTGGTCTAATTTTTTTTGTGGGGACGACAAGTGCCCCCCTTGGAATTCACGAACATCCCGGTACCGCTTTTCGTATGTAGTCAGGATGCCGTTGTCTTTACTCTATATTTGTTGCCTTACACACCCATGTTTTGTCTAGTCTTGTCTGGTTTCGTCTGGTCCTGTCTGGTCTTATCTGGCCTTGTTTGGTCTTGTCTGGTCTTCTCTGGTCATTTCTGGTCTGATCTTGTCTGATTTTGTCTGGTCTTGTGTGGTCATGTCTGATCTTGTGTGGTCTTGTGGGCATATCTGACCTTTCTGGTCTTGTGTGGTATTGTCTGGTATTTTCTGGTATTGTCTGCTATTGTCCGGTATTGTCTGGTACTGTCTGGTATTGTCTGATCTTGTCGAGAATTGTCTGGTCTTGTCTAATCTCGCCTGATCTCATTTCTTTGTGGGGATGTCAAGTGCCCCCCTTGGAATTCACATACATCCCAGTACCGCTTTGCGTATGTCGTCAGAATGGCGCTGTCTTTATTCTATCACTCATTTGTTGTCTTACGCCCGTAATTCACATCATGTGCTTAGGTGTTCAGGCCTTTTTATCAGATTAGTTAGTCTCTGGCTTTCTGTTCGGCGCATTCGTCTATTTGTCTGGTCGTGTCTGGTCTTGTCTGATCTGGTTTGGGTTTGTCTGGTTTTTTTTTCACTTTAGTAAATTACTTTATATAATGGTATGTTACAATTATTAAACAAATATAAAATATAAGAAATTGGCCTAAGACATTGTTAGCATAATCAATATCACAATAACATTATGTCAGTTTGGCTATGACAACCTATTATTACAATAAAATCGATTTTATATTATTTGTGGAAAAAGAAAATACTACTAATGACAATGTTTGGTCTTTTCTGTCTAAACAACATTTACAATTTAAATCGCAAACTACAATGGACGAACAGGTACAATTCTTTAAAAAAATAACATTTACAAGTCTTAAGTTTATTTGATTTGTAATTCTATTTACACTATCAAAATAAATAATTCCATGAATTTTTGAATATTTGGATTTCACAATTGGTTATCTCTTAAGAACGATGATAATAAGTAAAAATAGTACGTACGTATGCTTCATTAATATTCGAAATATGAATATATAGAAATTTTTAATAGTAACCTTTATTTTCAGGCTCGACGCACAATGTACTGTAATAAACGGATAACCATACACTACACAGTAGACAGATGTCGTATAATCTAATCCTCTTCTGATAACAAGTTACCTATATTAAATATAGATTGTAATATCTGATTTCTATTGGGGGAAAAGTTTTAGTTATTTTATACAAACAGCGGTCGTCCGAATTTCTTTTATTATTTTTTTCTCGCGCGTTCTGTGATTTTATTTATAATTTAAATATTTTTTTGATATCTAGGTTTTATCTTGATAACCTTTTAGTTAGTTAAGATATAAATGTGGATTAAAATGATAAGATTTAGCTCCTTATTTTTATAATGTATATTTTTTTTATATATTTAAAATCTTTATCCTCCTTGATTATTGAGCTCTTTTCCGACTATTGCTGTAACACTTAATTAATTCCTACAATAAATTGCTGAGAAAAATAATATTTGAGTTGAATAAATGAAGTTATACATGTACATAATTATAATCTGCAACCATTGAAATATATAATAACTGGAACGAGCGCTGCCACTTGGCTTGTGCGGGCCGATAGAGAGCATCACACGGTGTCTCTCGTACTTAAAACTTATACTTAAATATAAGTTATATGCTCTCGTATCGCTCTGTCTTCGTCTAGTACAGTCCAAAAGGAAAATCACTCTCACTCGATCTCACTCTGTTCTTTGATACAACTCAATACAACTAGATTTCGCTCTGACTGTATTACATCCTCCCCACACTCGACTACACTTTTGGCTAGACAAGGATGAAGGGAGGACCTTGGGACCTCTCAATCGGCCCGCACAACCCAAGAGGCCAGCGCTCGTTCCAGTTAGTATACATTTCAGTGTCTGCAACAAGTAAGTTAACCAGATATACATGTAGGTGAACTGGAATCAGCCGTGTAAAATTGAATGCCTAAGTGAAGACGTGCCTTGAGTTAAGTTATAGCATTAGCTATTATAGCATGCAACCAACTATTCTCAAACTCAAACTATAGTTGGCTCGTGCGAGTTACCTGTTAAATTACTTTCTCATTTGTGAGCCCCTTGTTGCCGCATCAACGTTGTTGTATTATAACGTTGTTTTATTATATACGAATAATTATGTATAATTAATCGCATTATGCGAATATAATCCGAATATAGTCACTTATCGTATGCATCAAGTTTTTTGTATTAAACATTTAGTCTGTCTGCATTAAAATTGAACCATGTGTTTCCTTTACGCAACTTTACTCCATGTCTTGTTTAGTCTTCTTTATTCTTGACATATTTCGTTCAACCATCAGCAATAATTTGAATGTAGTTTATCTGTTAAGCTAGTATATTACTGAGGATGCAATGGGACTTGCAATCTTACTTTCACAAGACATAGGAGATCTGAAAATAGAGAATCTGCTAAAGAAAAGATCCGAAGAAAGAATGTATAAAAATTGCGATTTTTGTTTTTGAGATTTAGTTAATATATTTAAAACAGGAACACATTTAGAATTTCTAAAGGAAATCTAACGGAGTACTGGAGATTAAAAAAAGGTTTCAAGACGCTACCCGTACGGCAAAACATATATAGAGCTCTTAAAGATCATTCCATCAAGTATTTAACTACAAAGGTCTAGTCTTGTTTCATATCTAATCTATTCTAGTCTATTAGTCTAAAGTCTATTTCGTCTTGTGTTATTCAATGTCAATTTGTATAATCCCTATTGCTACATTTGTTGCAAGGTGTGTTAAACATTTTTCGTTTTCATTCTATTCAAGCATATGAATTAAAAACTCGAAACATAATATATGACGTTTATTATTCTACCCCTGTAATATAATAAGTTTTTAATCTTAGAACTCTTACATGAATATTCGAAGAACAGATTTGTTGATGGCTTAATATAATTTAGAGATAGTTGTTTCTAGTTGATTACATCATAAAGAAAAAATACAATAGAGATGAGTAGAGTAGACGTATTTGGGCATTCAGGCGACAACTTGCATTGGGCTCAAATTGCAAATCGTTGCCGGACGCCGTCAACATTTATCTTTTACACAAATTTACATCTAATACATACAGCAAACATATTATGACAATTATTACAATTAGTTTAATATTTGGAGAGTATTTTATATTTAGTTTTAAAATATATTTATATATTTGGTTTTTTAACAAATGTATGTTTAATTAGTATCTAATTTAAGTGTAAGGATAACTGGAATTATGAGCCTATTAATAATTGGGCCATTCTAAGTTTTTTTTTTATATAAAATTACAATCTTCAACAATGAAGTACAAGATAGAACATCTCTCATATAATATTTCTATAGAAAGATTCTTAAACCTAAACAGTTTAACATTCAATTTATCTTTAACAGCTAATAATATATATATATTTTCTTATGGATTACTCTTTTTATTTACACTATACAGTAAGAAATGTTTTCACAGCACCTTTAAATACCATAATGAATGAAATAACGCCTCAGAAATTATCACAAGAAAATAGTGCTTTGAACATGCACGAATATCACACAAAATTTTAATTTAAGAAACGCTTTGGATTTTTTTGTTCAAATTTGAGGAATAAAACTGGCGCTTATATTACCCTGTATATCTTTGCTATTGTACTGCAGGTAATAATTAAAATTTAAATTTCATACTTAAAATAATTATTTTGGAGATATGTAAGGTGTCCCGGCCTGAAACACCTTTTTTGTTAATATAAACCCAAAACGATAATTCAAAACTTTCCTTGGTATATACAATTATTTTTTTTACACTTGGACAGGATTCCTCCTAGATTTTACGCTGGATGTTCTTGATTGTCCTTGTTGCTATAAAGCCAAGTCTTTCAATTGACCACCGATTGGTCCATTGCAATTATTGTTGACTCTTTGAGACTCGTCAGTTCCGTTGGTTTGGATAGTTTGGGTGCTGAAATCTCTGGTTTCTGGTTTTTGGTCGCTTCCTTCTAATTCTTCCTTTTCTAATAGATCTTCAGAAGGAACATGTCGTTGGATTTGATTTTTCTGGTTGCAAGTTGCCGCCGTCACCATCACAGCTGCCATCATGCTGCCGGCTCCGGAGTTTGTTGTTCCGGTTGTGCTTTTGTTTATGGCCGAGTAACGCATTGGCATCATACTCTGACGCACGTTACGTTCGGGTCTTATCAGAATTATATAAAGCTAAAATTTAAAGAAAATAATTTTATTTATAATTAAAATAAGGAGAAAGGCTTATAAAAATTAATGAATGAAATAGTTAATTATAAAATACAGTTGAGGAATTGAAGTGAAAACCTAGTTAAGTGTCAAAAAAATATTTTTGCAAAATGTGAGATAAATACTAAGCTCAGTAACATGAAAACCTGTAACATGAGTTATGTTCAAATCCTTTGGATAGTTGAAAAAATTTAAAAAAGCGATTTCCTAAAAATATTTGATTTGATACTTAACTCTGTTTTCACTTCAACTCTTCAGTTCTACTACTTTCAAAATGGGAAATCATATATATATATATATATATATATATATATATATATATATATATATATATATATATTTATATATATATATATATATATATATATATATATATATATATATATATATATATATATATATAGAAAATGAAAAGGACCGTTACTTTCAAAAAGGACACAAGTTCATATTGTAACCATTGTCTAGAATTAAATCAAAAATAAATAATGAAATCATAAATAAACAACAAAAGCGCGAAGCTTAACCTTTTAAGAGTCTTCAGAAATTTACAAAGAAAACCGTAATCCATCAGTAAATCTCCTGAACGAGCAAATTTTAATATTTAATCTCCCGCGATCGTTTCCATATAAGTCACCAACTACACACAGACACCTCCCCTTCCCATAAAAACTCTTAGTATAAATACAATAATCTTATCAATTTATAATCCACTTGAAAATGACCTTCAATTGTCGAAACTCGAGTAGTTTCAAGGGTGTTGTAAATTTATATAAATTCATAAGTTATTTAATACTTTCACAAAATTAGTGGTAAAAACACAGTGGATATTTCACGGATAAAACACTATTCAGCGTATTTATATTGGTGCTAAAATGTCATTTGATTTAGGTAACATTCAGTGGGCTTAAGTTAGCGTCGTGTGAAGGCTGAGAGACTGGAGGTACTAGATGGCTCTCTTTTTCAGCGGAATTCCTCAAGTGTAAGCTGCTGACAAGGATTTAGCCGTCTCCTATCCATGCTTGAGTTGAATAGTTAGTTAGTTATACATGTACATAATTATAATCTGCAACAAGTAAGTCAAACCAGATATCGATGCTTTTATTGACATCTGGATTAAAAAAAAAACATTTGACGTAAATAAAAACTATGAATATATAGTCAAGTCGGCCTCATAGTCTACAGAGTTAGAGCGTTAACTACAAATCTGGAGGTCCCGGGTTCAATTTCGGAAGTGAGTGTTGGCTGCATTTCTAGACAAATGTATAATTAATTAACGCCAATTTAAATAACACCTAAGTTTCTGGGCGGAATTTGTTTCCGCCCAGGAAACTTCCTAAAGGAAGAACTCGAATACGCAATCAAAAAGTCAAATTCCGGAAAAACAACTAGCCCTGATGAGATACCAGCTGACGTATTAAGGAAGATCCCATTGACGATCTAATGAATCTGTTTAATAACATTTACGAGACTATATCTCTACGAGGTTATTCCTAAAGAATGTCTAACCTTAAAATTCGTGACACTACCAAAAAAAGAACGAAGCCAAAGAATGTTCAGACCACAGGATTATTGCCCTAATGAGCCACACCTTAAAGATCTTCCCAAAGGTAATACACAACCGAATATACAATAAACTAGAAGAAGACATTATCGACACGCAGATGAGATTTAGGAAAGGTATGGGAACCAGATAAGCAGATGTGACATCGTGATCATCATGACATCATGACATGATGTGACATTGTGACATGAATCACGAAATGTACATCTGCTAGATCAACTTCCAGAAAGCTTTTGACAGGGTTCAAAATACCAAACTACTAGAGATACCAAGGAGGAAAAACATCGCAGTAGAGATATAAGAATAATCTCTAACCTCTACTGCAACCAAACAGCTAAAGTAAAAGTCGGAAAAAACCTAAGCGAAGAGATTAAAATATGCCTTGGGGTAAGACAGGGATGTATACTATAGCCTCTCTTATTCAATGTATAATGTATATAGTGAATGTATATGCCTTAGAAGAGGCATTGTCAGAAGAGCCATTTATGAAGATGCCTCCCATGCATCGTCATAAATGGCGAGACAATTAACAATAACATACGATATTGACGAGATAAACTGACAACATAGAAGACCTACAGCGCCTAGTCGATTCAGTAAATACCCACTATAAAAGGTATGGACTGGACATAAACACAAGGAAGACAAAAGCTATGGCTACTACAAAGTACCCAAACATTAATCATAATAGACCACCTATAATCGACCTATTAACAACGAATCTATAGAATGGTATCCTCCCACAAGTACCTGTGAACATGGGTAACAGATAATGCAGAGCAAACCAAGGAATTCAACTGCAAAATAGAACTCACCCTTAGTGCCCTTTCTAAAATAGGGAAAATTCTCTGAAACTGCAGCATTAAATTAGAGATTAGAAACCGAATACTAAAGTGTTACATCTTTCCTACCCTCCTGTATGGAATGGAAGCCAGGACATTAAAGGCGAAAACATAAAAAGAATTGGAGGCTTTCGAAATGTGGTGTTACAGGAAAATTCTTAAAATTTCATGGACCGACAAAATTACCAACGAAGCAGTACTGCACATGGTTGGATAAAACCAGATGAGATAAAACTGGATGGATAAAACCAGAGAGATCTATAAAACCATTAAAAAAATAAAACTTGAGTAACAGGGACACATTCTATGAGGAGAAAGATACAACATCCTCAAACTAATTATCCAGGGTAAAATTAGAGGAAAAAGAACTGTTGGCAGAAGGAGGATATAGTTGCTTCGCAGCCTGAGAGAGTAGTTTGAGTGTACGTCTGCCGAGCTGTTCAGGGCGGCTGTCAACAAGATACGTGTCGTTATGATGGATTCCAATCTCCGATATGAGGGAACTCAAAGAAGAAGAAGTTTCTGGGCCTATAAAGAGAAAAATGTGGGCAAATTACAATCAGCCACTTATCCGCAGTGTTTAAAGGATAGTTAATAACCCGGTATCCACATTCGAACAAACGTAAAAAAAAATCAATATATAAATAAAACTCTGATCAGACCAGCCTTAACTTATGGAGTTGAATCGTGGAGGACACTTAGAAGTAGATAAAAGCGTTCTTCGTGTCTTTGAAAGACGAATTCTACGGAAGATCTTTGGACCGGTGAGAGAGGAAGAAGAATATAGATGAACTTCAAACTAAAGGGTTTTTCAATGGGGACAAAAAATTTGTTTTATAAAACGGAACATAACTTACAAACTTTTTCATGATCTGCCAACGTCAAAACGTCAGTCAAGGCTTACATTTTGATCATGGTGAAGTTCACGAACGACCAACGTTTTGAAATCGTTAAAAGTTACTAACGAAATTCTGAATCGGTAGTCGAAACTTTAAGAGCGCTTACTCCAATTTTCGGTCGCAATAATCGTTCCACCAGACAAGCTGATGAATAAATGATGATGAATAAATTTGAATTAACATATTCACTATTGAATGTTCCTGTGCCAGTGAGACAACGCACCGGTTGAAGTATTTGCAGCCGTAAGAGCTTCAGTACAAAATGAACCACACTATTCCACGCCGTTCACAAGAATTGCGAATTTCTCAGTCCAATTTATGGCGAATTTTACGTAAAGATTTCCAGCTACACCCTTACAAAATCAAATTAACACAAGAACTGAAACCTCTGGATCATTTGAAGCGCCGAAGCTTATCCGATTTTGTTCTGCAAAAGTTTCGATTTAATCCTGAATTTCATCGAAAAATTATCTTTAGCGATAAAGCTAAGAGGTGTGCTAAGGTCGTATATTTTCGTCGATGAAAATAATCACCATGTTATGGTCAATGGAGCTCGTTATCGTGCCATGTTAGAAGACTATTTCTGGCCAGAATTGGATGGAGTTGACATCAGCGATAGATGGTTCCAACAAGATGATGCCATAAGCTATTCAGCTTGTCAAACAGTTGGTTTATTGAAAGGAAAATTTGGTAATCGTTTAATCTGGAGAAAAGGTCCAGTCGAAAGGCCACCTCGCTCAAACAATTTGACGCCGTTGGATTTTTTCTTATGGAATTATATTAAGTCGAAAGGTTTTTGGCAACAATCCAACAACATTAGGAGAGCTCAGGCACAATATCTAACCCGAAATTACCACCATTCCGGCTGATATGTGTGAAAGAGTGATTGAAAATTGGATACAAAAAAACGATCGCCGCCGTCTTGTTTGTGGTGGTCATATGAACGACATCGAATTCCATACATGATTGTAACATGTATACTACACCTGAAATAAATTTCAGCTCGATATCTCAATTATTCTGTGATTTATTTAAATTCAAAATTGTTATGTCCCTATTTAAAACCCCAGTACAAGAGTTAAATTTAGAAGGCGAAGACATAGATACATTCATTAAGGCACTGAGACTACGATGAGTGGGCCACATGGTTAGGATGCCGAACGTAAGAGCTCTCAAGTCCATTTATAAAGCGCAATCTAGTACCTCAAGGGACAGAAGCAAAACAGGAACAGGTGGAAAGATAAGGTAGATGCGATACGAAAACTCTTCAAGTAAGAAACTCGACAAGTGTCGCTGATGATATCGACATAAGAATGTCAAAGCTCACTCTACGCTGTAGAGACGGAAGAAGAAGAAAGACGTTATAATAAGGCACGGGGGACGTATAAAAAGACAAGACATATTAACCACAGTAATTCCTGAAGTAATCTTCCATTTCAAGTAATCATGTACTCATTGCTATGTATGTGTATACTAGGGGTTCGCAACTGTTTTGTAACTTTAGAGAACATTTTAAAATATTGATAAAGCACAATTTTCTTAAAAGTAAATTTATAGAAATTAGAAGTAATTGTTGATTGTAAGTTAATTTTGAAAATCATACTTTTTAGTTTCTATTTTATTACAGCCATAGCTGGGATACAGCGTTTTCAGTTTTTTTTTTCAATTTTATCCAACTATAAATCATATCAAAATAATGGCACACTTGACAAAACTAATTGTTGCATAAATAAGATTGTCGAATTCATAAACGGATTGCAGATTTGTCATTTTCCTATATGTACTCGGAAGCTTAATTTTTTTTTTTAATTTCGCTCAATTTAATCGTAATTTAAGTTTTTTTTTTAATAAGCTTTAAATCTCGCGAATCGTCTTAATTTATTTCGATCTCAAAAATTATCGGTCCGATTCTTTGTGTCCTTGTGGGTTTTTATAAATGTTTGAACAATTCAAGGGAAGTAGAATAATTGAATACGTTTTCCTACTACTTTTGGGATGCAAATCCAACGGTGAAAACTAAGTTGTAACGATGAACCGTTCAAAAATTGCGTTGAAAAAATAAGTGAAATAAATTGTGTAAAAACGGTATTTATTTTGTTATAGGAAAACTTAAAAGCATTTCCGAAAGTTTATATTGCTGATTAGAAATATTATATTGGACTTCTTGAAATTAATAACAAATCAGTTAATCAATTCAGTTTTTCATCTGAACTACTTACACTATTCTGTTAGTCTGTTATATTACGCCTTTTCTAAATACAACAAGGTTGTTTGGATTTTCTAAAATTTGCTCGTCTGTATATAATTCACAAACTATTCTGGACTGCCACACTAAGTCTGTCCGTTCTCTAAATCCACGTCGACACATAGACATCGTCTAAATCTGTTTGTATGTTTATTCTAAATCCATCCAGATTTTCTACGGTTTCTAAAATCTATTTAAAATCTACAAACTTATCAAGTTTGTAAATACAAGTTTGCCAAAGAAATAGGGTTGGAAATGGAGAAAAACCGCGAGATATAAAAGATATCGTTGACGACATAACATGACTTAAACCTCGTAACGTAATTTGGTAAAAATTGGAGATTCAAGGTTTGAGAACCTCATAAGAACGCGAACCTCGAGAACGATATTGGGAGCGTGCAGATTATAAGGTGAGAATCGACAACCGTACGCTGCGGACAAAGTAAGCGTTAAAAGTGTACCAATTGTGATGAAATTGATGAAAATTTGTTTAAAAAATGGGACATAATAGCTGTAGTGTCGTAAGTTGTAAAAATACAGGCAGAAATAGTAGCTGTAAATTTTACAGATTTCTAACTGCTAGTTAGAAATTAAAAAAATATATATTTATTAAATTTCTGCTGATTCACGTTCGAGACTTATTTATACCGTACGCACGTATTTATAGTGCTTACTATCAAACGACCGGTTCTCGAACAGATAAACGCAGTTTAACGACAAAAAACTATACAACAATATAAAAAGTATCCAATTTAGCGATACAAAATGTTCTCTACTGGAAACGGACCTGGATTTAACAATCAATTTACAAACATGCAAACAGTAGTTCGCGCCCCACAGCCGAATTACCCGATAAAACAACCACTTGATGTCTACCACTTGATGTCAGAATGATGTCTACCACCGACGACGAAGTCGTAGAAACGGCTCCATCCAAGGAAAACCCGTGGCAACAAGCTTCTACGAGAAGCACAAAACGCAGAAAAATAAGAACAAGTCGAGAAAACCTAAACAACGAAAATACTAATTTACCACTGTCCAACAAATTTAGTGTGCTAACAGCCTCTCACGATAATAATAGAACAAATGATGATAACAAACAGGAAAAAAAACCTAAGCCACCACCAATATTTGTGTACGGCGTCCTCAATTTTCTAGAAATGAAATTAAAACTGTCAGACATACTAGAAGAGGACGAATACACCATCAAATGTCAAGCAGATAACACAGTAAAAATAAACTGTAAAAATAAATAAGCTGTAGCTCAGAAACTTACAGAAAACTAGCGAAATATATGAGAGAGAATAATATTATACATCACACATACCAACCAAAAGAGGAACGAGCCTATAGAGTGGTCATCAAGCATTTACACCACTCATTCAACTCAGACGACATAAGAAAAGAAATATCCAACCACGGACACAAGCTACGAAATATCATAAAAGCCAAACACAGAGTAACGAAGGAGCCGCTAAACCTTTTTTCGTCGACATCGAACCCTCTGACAACAACAAAGACATCTGCAAAAAACAAAAACTACAAAATAGCAATATCCAGATTGAACCCCCAAAAAAAGATAGAAATATCGTACAATGTACGAGATGCCAAATGTATGGACATTCAAAATCATACTGCAACAGACCTTTTGTGTGCGTAAAATGCGGAGGTCCTCACAGCACAGCTAGCTGCAAGAAAAGTAAGGATACACCAGCTACATGCGCCCTTTGTGGAGGAAACTACCCGGCCAACTATAAAGGTTGTGAATTTTATCACAATCTACTTAAACGCAAAAGCCACAACAACACTGGACCCAGTAAACAGCAAAATGAACCAAACATCATTTATAACAGCCAGACATCCAGCCACCCCAACAGAAGCTACGCGCAAGCAATCAACAATCGACCACAAGCCACCACCAACAAGGAAGAATCTACCAGTGTAGTGCTCAACAAATTCCTAGATGAATCAAAGCCATGTTCAACCAAATTATCCAACAAAATAGCATGGTGCTCAACATGCTGACAATGCCAGTAAACAAACTGGGTAATGTCTAAATTCATTCGCATAGCAGTATGGAACGTCAACGGCCTGGCGCGAAGAAAAGATGAGATTATACTGTTCTTAAAACAAAACTTTATAGACATTCTTATAGTAAATGAAACCCAGTTCACAGAAAAATCCTACTTAAAAATTCCTTACTATAACACATACTACACTAACCATCCTGACCAAACCGTACATGCGGGAACAGCCATTTTAATAAAACAAAACATCCGGCACGACGTTCTACCAAAAGTCGCATCTGACAGAATCCAAGCCACATAAATAAAAATATACTGACTACCATACAACCTAGTCGTAACAGCAGTATACTGTCCCCCAAAACACAACCTAAAAAAAGATGACTTCAAGCGGTTATTCGAAACGCTAGGACCAAAATTCATTGCCGGAGGCGACTGGAACAGCAAACATACTGCATGGGGCTCCAGGCTAACAACTACAAAGGGGAAAGAACTATACAACCTCATAAATGAAAAGAAGTACTCGTACATGTCAACAGGAACTCCTACATATTGGCCGTCAGATCCCAACAAAACTCCTGACCTCCTGGACTTCTTCATTAGTAGTGGAATGTCATCAACCTACAAGGACATAACATCAAGCTACGATTCAACATCTGACCACTCTCCAGTAATAGCGACATTAAGCACAAGAGTTATTCACCGGAAACCATCCCCCAGGCTACACAACGCAAACACCAATTGGGACAGCTACCGCAGTGCCCTAAACGAAACTATAGACCTGAAAATAAACCTGAAAGATCCCGATAGACTCGACGAAACTGTTGTCAAACTACAAGAAGTTATGCAAGCTGCAGCACAACAAGCTACTCCTAAAGTAGAGTATAGACACCTCGAAATCAACATCCCACTTGAAATTAAGATATTAGTGGCACAAAAAAGAAGAGCTCGAGCCAAGTGGCAGAGAAGCCGAAACCCTCAAGATAAAACCTGCTTGAACCGGGTCAGTAACAGACTAAAGACCAAACTCAGAGAGTACAGAACGGAATCATTCAAGGACTACTTGGGCAGGCTGAACAGATTTGATAACTCCATCTGGAAACCCTCAAATCCCTCAAAAAACCTTCATCACTGTCATCACCTTTACGCATGCTTCCACCAACGCAAGGACAATGGGCTAAAAGCGATCACGAAAAATTCAACCTACTTGCACAATATTTAGCAGGGGTATTCCAGCCAACAGACAATAATAAAGACCACGAAATTTCAGAATACCTTGCTTCCGACACACAACCCCAACCGCCACTGACTCCAGTTACACCCAAGGAAATCAAAGGCGCGATCCAACATTTAAGTTCAAAGAAGGCACCAGGAACGGACCTAATAACACACAAAATGCTGAAAGAGTTGCCAAGAAAAGGCATTGTGCTGCTCACATACATCTTCAATGCAATCCTCAAAAATCCTTCAAGCTTGCTGAGATTATACTACTTCCAAAGCCAGGAAAAGATCCAATCGCCCAAAAATGGCCAATCAGCTTGCTGCCAGTTGTTTCTAAACTACTGGAGAGATTGATACTAACAAGAACCAGACTTTAACTCAGCAAAAACTGGACTGGATCCCAAGCCATCAGTTTGGATTTCGTCGGCACCATTCAACTGTTCATCAATGCCATAGAATCGCCCATAAAATAAATACCGCATTTGAAGAAAAAGAATACTGCACTTCAATATTCCTAGACGTTAGACAGGCCTTCGACAGAGTCTGGCACGAGGGGCTATTATACAAAATAAAAAAGGGATATACAGCTTTCTCGAACTAACTCAGATCATACCTACACAACCGACAGTTCAGAACCAGAGTGAACGAAGAAGTATCTGCAGCATTTCCCATCAACGCTGGGGTCCCACAAGGCAGTGTATTGGGTACTCTACTATATGTGCTGTACACCTCAGATATACCCGAAACACCAGACACAACCATAGCAACATTTGCAGACGACACAGCAGTACTAACCAATCACTCAGACCCCAACATCGCCATAAAACATCTCCAAGACTACATACATCTTCTGGAAAAGTGGTTAAAGAAGTGGAAAGTTAAAATCAATAAAACTAAGTCCTGCCATGCAACATTCACGTTACGAAAAGGTCTCTTTCCTCCAGTTTATTTAAATAACATATAAATACCCCAATACTCGACAGTCAAGTACTTAGGATTACATCTAGACAGCAAACTCAATTGGAAGAACCACATTACCAAAAAGAGAAAACAGATTGATCTCAGACATAGAGAACTAAACTGGCTCATCGGCAAAAACTCGAGTTTAACGCTAAGCAACAAAATACTTTTATATAAAACTATCATCAAACCTATTTGGACTTATGGCATCGAACTCTGGGGATGTGCCAGCAAATCGAATATTGCGATCATGGAAAGATGCCAAGCTAAAATATTAAGATCAATTGCTAACGCTTCATGGTACGTAACAAACCACATGATCCAAGAAGACTTGCAAATTACCCCTGTGACGAAAGAAATTAAGGAAAGACGAAAAAAGCATCAAGACAAAATAGAATCACACACAAATTCACTAATAAACACGCTTCCCCAAGTCCTCAGAAGACTCAAGAGACGCTGGCTAACTGACCCTTAACGGTACTCAGAGGTCCTATTGTTGGATGAACACCCCATCACGCCAAATAGATCATCTTAACTTCAGCTCATAGAATAGAAAAAAAAAATTATATATTCTGATTGTTGAACAAATTTCAATAAAAAAAAATTTTTTTTTTAATTCTGCTGCAAAGGACTAAATGTTCGCATAAATGTACTGTTGTTACCAAAGAGTGCAGACTTTTGACTTTTTTAATGAAAATAAAAACTGAAAATTTTCACCATTAAGTGTTTTATTTACTGTTCACAGAACAACCATTTCAAGAATTTTTCTTCTTCTATATATACTTCTTACAATTAGATAAATTGGAAGAAGGTGATATTGTTTTAGCTGATAAAAGATTGTAATGTCACCATTTTTGGGAAGAACACGCATTTTTCTACTGAAGAAACATCATGTAGCCAGAGTAAGGATCCACGTTGAGAGAATTATGCAACGGTTACGTATTCATTCGATTTTGTATAAAATTTAGAGGAATTTATTTCATTACCTCGATGACATTTTACACATTTGTTGCGTGTTGGTTAACTAACAGCCTCCTATAACTTCAACTCAAGAAGAAATAGATTTTTTTCACCATAATAGGTACTTTTAAAACTTTATTTTTTCATCAGAATACGTAACATTTAAAACCAGATGATTTTTATACGGTCGTCAGATGTCGTTCTCGTCGCGCACCCTCCCAATAAGAAGTACGAAACTAGAAAACTAGCGATCGGTTTAGACTTTTTTTTAAGAACTGGGTGACCCACAACAATTCTCTCGCGACCCCCTGTGCCATCTACAGTTTGCACCTCTGCTCTAAGTACGAAAAACGCTTGGGAATCCCTGTTTTAGTAAAACACTGTTTTACTAAAACAGTCTCTGTTGTGGTCATATCATAATCATTTTATACAATTTTGAAATGTCAGTGAAAGGTGCTCAAAACAATTGTCAATTTCACGGTTATTTGAAATCGTAGAGCAAAATAAACATGAAAATAAATTTCAGTATTTTGATATTCATCCGATAACATGAACAAAACTCGATATATTTTTGTGCTGGAAAATTTATTTTCGACAGAAAAATGATTTGTTTACTACATTTTCTTGAAAACTTGAAAATTTCAACAAGACGAATTGATATATAAATGTGGCAAAATTTCAAATTGAATTTTTGGCGATTGAATTTTGCCGATATCTCGAATCTGGTTGAAGATAATAAAAACTTGATTGTAAAATCGCTTTCAAGAAGTCATTTTCCTAGAAGTACTTACATTTGCAATTTCCTGTTTTTTTTCAATTACACAGCTCAACATATTGAAATGTTTGTTTGATGCCGGAAAACTATGAACTGATTTTGGATATTTTTTTTATTTTTAATTGCTAATTCGAAAACCTGGAACCAGGATTGTTTCATGGTACCTCTAGTTTTTGAGATACAGGCTACTTTTACCTAGTCTCGCCGCTGATTTCGCTTTTGATTATTGCACAGACTTCTAGTTTTTACCATTTAATTCAGCATCAAAATGTTTATCGAGCTGTGTAAGTAACAATAAATTATGTAATTATTTTCAGAAGATAACTTTCTTATTTGTTTACTCGAGAAATTTATATAATTTTAAAATATAATTACATTTTTATATAATTAAGCTTGAACGAAAAGCTTAAAATCTTGTAAACCGTTCGGATCTACGATTCTCCGTATCCTTGTAGGTTTTGATTTCTCTATAAATAATTACTGGATTTTCATGATTAGGGTCTCATATTTCGTACAAGATTCACAAGTTAGTGAAAAGTGCTAAAAACAGTTTGAAACATAAAAAATCGTTTTATGGTTATTTGAAATCGCAGAGTAATATAAACACGGAAATACTTTTAGCATCTTAATTTCTATCCGATAACATGCGAAAAAACGCGATATTTTTTTTAAACAATAGTATCGATGAAAAAAATAGGTCTTTTTGTAGTAAAATAATTGTTGGCACACAAATCATTCAATGAGAAATACAAATTGATATATAAATTGTTGTGAAATTACAAATTTAAATTTACGCGATTGTCTGGTTTTGGCAGAAAAGTTATTAATAGGCAATCTTCTAGTAAATACAGGAAATAAAATTTCCGCCGGAACACTGGATTGTGACATCGCTAATTATCCATTTCAGTCTTGTCTCGAGTAATCATTCCATTGCTGTTAGCTTTAACATATTACATCTGAATTAATGGTGTTGTTAATGTTTTCCTTTCAGTCTTTTTCGATGTTGTCAGTTTTCTTCGTTTCTGGGGAATAAAATGTTTTTTGTTGCCAAACGCCGTCAAATGAATCCCCAGCAAAGTACTGGAAGCCGCCGATCTAAACTAATTATATGTGACCTGTTGTGAGGGTGGAAGTAGAAAGTTAACTACAACTGTATATAATTAAGGGCAGTTAGAGCAATCCCCTCTCTACAGTGTCACGACTCGGTGTTATCTCAAAAGCGATTACACAACAAGGACAAGAACAAACAAATGGCAAATATAGTTCCGATAAAACATAACAGGTACAATATTAGCAACAATGCAGGTAAACCTAAGGCAACAATTAAGACTTGATTTGTTTAAGAAGTTTCTATATAGAAAACCAAACAGAAACTTATCGTGAATATAGCGATTACCATAGCAAAAGAATTATATTTTTAGAATTAGCTCTAAAAATTTGAAATCGACTTTCAAATTTTTTAAAAACCAATCTAAACCCAATTTATATATTTACCTTTGGTGAGAAAAGACAAGCAACAGTGACTCCAGCAGAAAGACTAATAGTAACTGACATGCTTGTTATCCTTAGCGCTACGTGATTAGCTGTGCCAAAGTACAAAGGGACAAATGCCAACCAAATCACGCAAGTAGTGTACATAGTGAATCCTAAAAAATAAGAAAACATACTTAGCTTTAATTTGTTAATAACGTACGATTCAAATAAATGTTCTTGGATAAAATAAATTATTAAGCAGATTAGTTGATTAGTGATTTTGAAATTACCTATATGTTTAGATTCATTAAAAGCTTCAGGAATTTTCCTAGTAAGTACAGCATAGACAGTGCAAACAACAATTAGTAATATAGGATAAGTAAAAGCAATCATGTAGGAAGCATCTATATAGGAAGAGCAGACCAACAAATTATCTTCCCTTGTGGGATAATGATGAATCGCACGAGCCGGCGATATTATAATCCAAACACCATTAATTAACACCTTAAAAATAGTTCCCAATTATCATCTAGGATTGAATTTACAAACTACTATACATACCTGTACACCGATAAGACCGGAACAAATTATTAACTGAGATCTTGGTGATATGAAACTTGGCCGTTTGGCGGAACGTTTTCCGGCATTAAAAATTCTTGATATTCGATTAGTTTTTGTTAACAAAGCTGCGTAAACTACTGTGAAACAAAAACCAGCACCAAATCTAAAAAACAAGACACCATTGGTTAACAACACATTCAATGGAAATTTAACTTTAAAAAGCTTCTTTTTGTAAATGTGCAAGCTGCTAAATTAGTGCAAATTATTGTGAGATTTGTTTATTCATTTTTCTTTCCTAAAAATTAACGACGTTTTTACCTCTGTATTCCACATACTATGTCACTTGGTCTTAAAACGAGGGCATAAGTGACACAATAGCACATCAGAATTCCAGCCAGTAAAACGTAGCTTAATTCGCGTCCGGAAGCTCTAACAACAGGAGTGTCGTTGTGTCGAATGAATACTCCACAAACAAATAAGGTGATTAGGATTCCAGTAGATCCTAGAGCCATTGCTCCAATAGCCCAGCCACTATCTGGTTGAAGATATTCTTCAGGAATGTCCACACATCGAACGTGAAGAGGATCGGGTACGCTACCCAGACGACAGCCGATGCATTGAGTTGGATCTATGGGATGTCGAATCTGCAACATGAAATATCTACGTATTTTGTTTGTTTGATGTATTTTGTAGAAATCGGATATTCCAACAAGACATTTAGAACTACGAAACTGAACTGGGTCTCTATATAAGTGGAATGCCCGTTAAAGCGTTAATATTAGTTGTCGATGCCATTACATCGGGGGATTCGGTTACTAGGAAACTTTCATGTTTATAGTTAAAGTTTAGTTCTGCCGTTGGCGGAACACGGATTGCAAGTTGCAGCGATCTAGCACGTGTCGGTTACCGTTATTTGTAACATCGTACGTAAAATTACCAAACGATTCTACTACCGACATTATGTAGAGTAGAAATATAATATGATGTGCTGTGTATCAAGGTACAAACACGAAACACTACAGGTAATTTGAATTTATGACTGGACCAGTTGAAATAAATGATTCTATAGATTCTATAGAAAGCAAGAAAAATCAAAACATAGGATTAAAGGTATCTTTTGTTACATAAACCCGATTAAGTGTTTAATTAGGCGATTTTATTATTAGTAAAACCTTTAGAAAAACCACTTTGTTTTGGAAAAATGAAGAATTTGGCCTATTATATATATTATCTACGAACGCTATTGTAAATGCCCATTCTTGTACAGTTCGTGGACTATGTAAATACATCATAAATCATAACACACACGTATATAACAGTCCGCGATTAATGATAAGTTATGATTGATAACACACACGTGCGTTTGGTTTACGATTCGTTGATTGGTTGAGAGCTGCTACTACGTGCTCATACGTTCAGCACCCCCCGTGCCACAATTCAAACTAACGGAAATTGACATTGTGTACATTGGGTTTTTACCTATATCTATGAGCACTCTTATTCCAGTTTAACCCAATAACTTAACAACTGACTTCTTAACAACCTCTTAACGACAGACTTCTTAACAACCTTTTAACAACTTGCCTAAACTAGACCGGGTTGAGATATTTATATCATCCCGGTGGTGTTCCGTGGGGTTTGTGTATACCCCTTAATTAAATATGAGGATGCTCCTCCTACTTGACTCCTCCCCCTATGCAGCTTAAGAGTCGTTTGAGCTTAGGACGTAAGTAATAGCGCATATATAATATATTTACACAAATAACTAAAAAGGTTCCCAGAGAATCTAACAATCTATTCTACGTGATTATTTTGATGGGGACGTTTTTATGTTATAAGTGTCTCTCCGAGAATTTCATTTCGGATAATAAAAAATATCCGTGGGAGATATAAATTCATACACGTGGTTGTCATCTAAAAGACTTAAAATCTTTTAAGCGTGGGACCGAGGTTTGGAATGTCCCTAAAGTCACATGTGGCTTGAAAGGGTTTTATTACGACGGTCGGATGTCGTAATGGTAATTAACTATGAGAATTATTGGCTATCGCATGATAACCGTGGGACCAAGGGAGCGTAAAGGAATGTTCCCAAACACGTGGGTGGTATGGTTTTTATTACAACAAGGTGTTCAGTTTATTTTTAGCCGAATGTTATATTCACTTTATGCATCATTTTATGGGACTCATGAATCAGAAAATGAAACAGCTTGAAGATCAATTTTTCAGTAGTAAAGTGAATACAAGCTAGGATTTACTAAGGACCTGTGAAAAACAAACATGTGTGTCTGTAGCGAAAAAGGTGTACAGAAACGCAATTGATTACTTGGAAAAATTTTATAATTTTGAAAACAGCCCATTCAAATATTTTTCAGTAATTAATCTTAAGAACGAAAATTTCAAATACCAAGATTTTTTAGATGCTGCAAAATACGTAAATGTAGAATTAGATGCCGATAAATTATATGATGAAATCTGCCTTCTTAAAAATATCATTCATTCCACCAAATCGCTCGATTTGGGCAACTGATAAAAAATGGATCAAAATATAAGAATAATAAGAATGGAATCTCAAGTTTTGTTTTGTGAACAGATAAAACTTTTACTATTTACTTTACCAGGTATGTGTAGAAATAATATATATATATATATATATATATATATATATATATATAACATCGATATAGTTCGTACAAAATTTAATGCTATTGATAGTAAATGTTTCTGTACTAATTTGATTCCACTGGGTATGTGATTTTTTCCCTCCCATGCGGATATCGGAGCTATTTTTCAGCCCTACAAACAATGTCATGTGGCCTATTGTATTTTTCCACATTTTCGATAATTCATCCGTTGGATGTTTGTTCTTATACAGAGAGAGTGTATAAGAAGTACGACAGTTGCTTTCTCCCTTTGCGATGACGGTTCAAAGTATTTTGCTCCATTTATCATTTCTAATGATAGGTTTGGAATATTACTCTATGATCGGCACCCATACAAGGATTGTACAGCCCATCATATTTTTGATATGGTACCATTAATGCCCCTCATCATTGATATGGTACCTGTACAAGTATTGCACTGCGCTTATATCATTGTTTGCGCTAGGTTGTTGAAAGTTGCTAACCCCCCTTTTTCATTGTCTATGAAATGATCCTAAAGATTACATAATCCTCTATCATTTGTTAGGTTTAAAATGTTTGTGTCGTTTATCTCTCTGTAAAGTTGGTACGTTAGTAGTCACATTTGTTTTATTTGAACAAATGCGGTTGGACAACGCTCGGACTCAACTCGGGAGCTCAGAATCATAAGCTAACGCTAAAAACCTTACCTCTAGGCTACGATGTCGACTCTGGGTACATGTGATTACAAATATTTTTAGTTCTTTCAGAATTGGTTTAAGTTTATAATGGATTTTCTCCCAGTAGAAAAGAATTCTTTTCAAAACTTTGGATGCTGTTCTTAATAATATTACCGACGATTCTAACCACGATAATTTGGACATTGTTATCAACCTAACAGATGAAGAGGAATTTGACACAAATGATTTAGAATGTGATCCATTGCCTGCAGATGTACTTGGGCACGTTGAAGTCTATTATTATACAGAAAACAGCAACTATTATCCCCATTGTCCAGGTTTACATTACCAAGCACTACAGTTATTTTTGGAAATACAAATAGACCGCAGCCCGTTTGGTCTCGTCTATGGACTGATGGATATTAGTGTGCTTTCGACTGATAATTATCTCAATCGATTACAAGTGACAGTATACGAAACTAAACAACTAAGCCCTGTCGAGATGTTCGAAAAACTTTTGGATGATTCTATTTTTGAATAAACTCTAGCTCTAGAACAAACCAATAATTATGCCATGAATGCCGGAAATGAATAAAGGAAATTAATTTTTTTATAGGAATTTTATATCTCACTGGTTATCATAAACTCCCAAGAGAACGGTGTAATTGGAGTTTTGATGAAGACTCAAGCTGTACCGACTGTGGCTAAGAGCTCGTCTAGAAATCGATTTCAAGAAATAAAACGAAATTTACATTTTGCAGACAACAATAATATAAAGAAATAAGATAAAATGTGCAAGGTAAATCACTGATGGACAAACTCAATATGAATTTCAATCAGTGGGGCTTTTTTCACAAAGAATTATCTATACACGAAGCTATTGTAAAATATTTTGGCAATAAACAATTTATATGAGGAAAGCCGGTCAGATTTGATTATAAAGATTGGATGCTCTGCAGTGCTAGTAGCTACTGTTATAGTTACGACGCGTGCTGTGGGGAAAAAATATAATACAGTAACTCAAAATAAAATTAAAAATTTGAAGTAACCCCCGGCACAAAAAAAGTTTAAAAAGCCAAAAAATACAAATTTTCTACTGATATATGTGAACATTCATACGTTCATTCATATGTGAGCATTTTTTGCACGGCTTACCCTACTTGAAAGTGACATTTTTTCATTCTAGAGATTAAAATATTTTCACATCTAGAGAAGAAAATGAGCATTTTATTGAAATCGATTAAAACACTAAACCAGGGATGAGCAACCCGCGGCCCGCGGGCCGCTTGCCCGCAATTTATTTTATCGACTTTCTCCCATCAATATATTGTTATAAAAATAAATATAATAAAATGGTAGTACATACTAAACCGAAACAATTTTTTGTGACTAGTTACTCATTTGTCGGCGTCTTGTTTAACATGCATTACGAACGCGCCGCGCCGCATCTGCGCTTCTTTGCGTTTGCTCTGTCACATAATCAGTCAGACTGGTAAGCTGTTAACTAGCAATTTTAGCACTTCTTGTGGTTCTTGAATGGCGTGAGTGCAATATTATTGCCAAAAAGGTAATATTAGAGTTTTTTTATTCAATTAAGTTTTCCTACAAAATTTTTTAACTTTTTAAATTTTCAATTTTTTAATCCATAATAGCATGTCGGAAAATCAAACAAAAAAACGGAAGGTTGCGGATGAGCACAGGCAATTTCAAGAAAAGTGGAAATTTGATTATTTTTTCACTTTCGTCAAAGATAAATCTGTATGTTTAATATGTTCAGAGACTGTGTCGACCTAAAAAGAATATAACCTAAAAAGGCATTACGATACAAAACATGAACAACGATATAAAAACTTAACAGGACAACTCCGGATAGATAAGTTTAATCAAATGGAGAAAAATTTGGGAAAACAACAGGCTATTTTTAAAAATCAAGCTATTTTATCAAATTCGGCAGTAAAGGCTAGTTTTGTTGTCAGTCAAATACTGGAAAAAAAAATGAAACCCTTTGCGGATGGAGAGATGATAAAAGAATGTCTGACTGCTGTTGCAGAAATAGCATTTCCTGATAAAATAAATATTTTTTCAAACATTAGTTTATCAAGATTCACCATTGCAAGAAGAATTGAAGACTTGTCCGAGAACATAGCAACAACGCTTCGTGAACGTATTGCAAAATTCGAATACTGTTCTTTGGCACTTGATGAGAGTTGCGACATTAGCGATACAGCACAACTGGCTATATTTTTACGTGGTATTGACACCAAATTTAATATTACCGAAGAATTGTGTTCACTGATTCCAATGAAAGGGCCTACAACCGGCAAAGACCTATACGATGAACTTAAGTCTGTGTTGGAAAAGTTTTCTATTTTATTAGAAAAGATTATTGGTATATCGACAGATGGAGCACAAGCAATGTCAAGCATGGAGGTAGGAGTATCGGGAAGGCGATTTCAAGACATTAAGAAGGCCACAGGAAGGGAAATATTCGTTAACCATTGCATAATTCACCAGGAAAATTTGTGTGCCAAAAGATTGAGTTTGCCACATGTCACAGTACCAATAATTAAAGCAATCAATTTTATAAAGTCGCGCGCGTTAAATCACCGAGAATTTAAAGAATTCCTGAAAGAATTAGAAACTGAATATGGCAACGTGGTTTTTAATACCGAAGTACGTTGGCTTAGTAGAGGTGCAATGTTAAAAAGAGTATACAACTTAAAAAGCGAAATACAATTGTTCTTGGATATGAAGGAATATGCCTTTCCTCATTTTGGTAATAAAGAATGGATGTGCGATTTTGGGTTTCTTATCGACATGACTCAGCATCTCAATGATCTTAATGTGGAACTTCAAGGCAAAGGACAGTTTATTCACAATTTGTATGATAAAATTCAGGGCTTTGAGCGCAAATTAAAATTGTGGAAACAGCATCTTTTGCAGAATAAGGTGTCTCACTTCCCACATTTAGAAAAAGAAAACGTTACTACTTCTCAAAAATACGCAGAATATATAGACATTTTAATCAACTAATTTCAATTACGATTCAAAATGTTTAAAGCTGAGAAGACAGCGGTTTCTATGAAAATGTTTTCCTCGCCATTTAAAATCGATGTGGATACAGTACCCGAAGACTTTCAAATGGAAGTAATTGACATGCAGAATAATATCGATTTAAAACATATATTTTTCTCAGTAAGCATCGAAATTTTTTATAAATCTTATGTTAGCCCTGAAAAATTTCCGCTTTTGACTAAAAATGCAAAGCAAATGATGTCTCTGTTCGGAAGTACGTATGTTTGCGAACAATTATTTTCAACCATGAAATTAATAAAAAATGACTACCGATCAAGACTAAACGATGCCCGATTAGAAAGCTGCGTACGTGTAGCTACCTCTTCAATTCCGGCTGATATTGATCAGCTTGTATCAAAAAAACAATGCCAAATTTCGCATTAAAAATTTCAAGTAAATTCGTTTTTCTGTTCTTTTCTTGTTTGTTTTAATTTTGTATTAAAATTTGTATATGAAATCTTTACTTTTTTTTTAAATTAATGTTTTTTTATTCTAATGCTTAATATAAATAAAGTTTTGTAAAATATTAATAAGTGTTACTTTATGTGCGGCCCGCCAAAAAATTTTAAAATTTAAATTGGCCCGTTGATTAAAAAGTTTGCTCACCCCTGCACTAAACTAACCAAATTTGCATGGACTTTCTTATTAATTACATCAATTTCAATGAAATATTTTATGTACAAAGGTAAAACGAGCCTGAAACTATTTCAAAAACCGAAATAAAATTAGGAAATTTGACTTGAAAAGTATCACCTTCTAAGAGAATGCAATATGTTACCATGGAAACGACCAAACCAACAATTAAATTTGTATTTACAGTTCGCTTCGAATTGGATTTATTAAAGTCGAATTATGGATTCTACAACCGAAATCAGTAGGAAAAATTGAATTTACTACTCGAGATGAAAGTGTTTTTTTTTTGGTTTGGTGTGATTACTAATTCGCTGGCGTTCGTGGGCAAACTCCCACCTCACCAAAAAACGCCACTTTCATCTCTTGCTATAAAATATACTATTTTCTACTGATATATGTGAAAATGGCATTTTTTCCAAGGCTTACCCAACATGAAAGTGACATTTTTTCATTCTAGAGAGAAAATATTTTCACATCTAGAGACGAAAATGGGCAATGTAAATTTATGATTTTCTCGATTAAAACACTAAACTAACCAAATTTGCATGGACTTTATTATTAATTACATCAATTTCAATGAAATATTTTATGTACAAACGTAAAACGAGCCTGAAACTATTTAAAAAACCGAAATAAAATTAGGACATTTGACTTGAAAAGTATCATGTTCTATGAGAATGCAATATGTTACCATGGAAACGATCAAACCAACAATTAAATTGGTACTGACAGTTCGAATTGGATTTATTAAAGTCGAATTATTCAACAACACAACCGAAATCAGTAAAAAATTGCATTTACAACTCGAGATAAAAGTGTTGTTTTTTGGTTCGGTGTGATTGATAACTCGCTCGCGCTCGTGAGCAAACTCCCACCTCACAAAAAAAAACGTGAAAAGTACTGATTAATATTATTATACTGAGCGTCGCCGTGTCGAGGGATCGCTATGTGAAGAACCACCTACATAGGTATAACGAATAGAAAATATCTACTAGTTTCAAATTGTATCTATGAACTTAGATCTATCTTGCAAGGTCTACTACAGTGTTTTCCAAAGTGTGGTACGCGTACCCCAAGGGGTACGAGAAGGGTTTGAAAGGGCTACGAAAAGATTATTTACAAAATTCCAAGCTAAAGTGTGTGTGTGTGCAAAAGCAAGCATAAAAAGAAAAAAAACATAAATGATGATGCAGCGAATATTACTTTTTATAAAATGTTTGAATTAATATGCAAGTGAATCTTGACGGTTAAATAATATAATCCAAATCAAAACTTACTTGTGATACATTATCTTTTTAAAGTATTTTGTTATTATTTCTTGCACAATTTTGAAATAATCAATAATTGATTTTGAACTCCTTTTTACGTATTTAAAGACAAACAGAAACTCTTTTGAAGAGAACTCATGAAGAAACTTTTTTCCCTAAAATTTATAATAAAAATGTTATTATCTTTTAAAAACCAATCCGTGGACTGTATATGTTAAATATGACAATATTGACTGTAATGATAAAATATGAGTACAGTTGTTGTCTCTGGAATCGTATATTCCAAAAACTTTCAACTATGGGGTAGGTACGATGTGTTAAAAAATATTTCTTAAAAAGGGGTACACATGGATCGAAGGTTTGGGAAACACTGGTCTACTACATTCATGCAGAGTTTCAATATTGTACTACTACTATTCGCACGGTGGCATCAAAGAGAACGGGTAGATGCGTGAGAGCAGACGTCGTTGACGGTTGTGATTATTTTGCGAATTTTTCAAGAGTAAATTAATCAAGACTGAAAACTAAACGATTGAATATTGTTGTTTTATTACTTATGTACGTTGCTCACAAAGAGTAGGGCGTTGTATAATCCATACTTCTATTTCTTTGTTTTCTGGTTTTATTATTCCTTTTTCGATTTACTTAGCAGTTCCGCCCCGACGCGGCGACGCTCATCATCAAAATATTAATAGGTACATTTCATGAAGTTAAAAAGGACAAGAGAGAACTTAATTGTTTTTTACTTTATAGACTTTTTTGTGACGAGGGTTTCTTAAATATTTAATTTTATTTCATAATTCGACATTTTTTCTTTTCTTTAATAATTTGTCTGCAAAAACGTGATTTTTTTTACAGTTATTTACATAATTTAGAACAAGAAAAGCCATTGAAATATTAAGTTTGAAAAAAAATTCTTTGGGGTGAAATGTGTTAATAATGAAATTGTACAGTTCACATTGTATTATATTGTATTGTGATGGATATTTATAATCATATATTAATGACTAATTTATTTATCCAATAATATAATCAAATTTATTTATAGTTAACATGTGAGAGACTTCCGTCAATTCCAGAAATCATATTCGAACACCTGTTTCTGAAGGGTTCACTAGCACACCTGTTCCGAAGGAGCGATTGAAACGTTAATCCTATGTTGAGACT
This sequence comes from Phosphuga atrata, assembly GCA_944588485.1. Taxonomy (NCBI): domain Eukaryota; kingdom Metazoa; phylum Arthropoda; class Insecta; order Coleoptera; family Silphidae; genus Phosphuga; species Phosphuga atrata. Next base: position 33,158,404 of record OX155900.1, read on the forward strand.
GACTAAACTAAAATAAACCAAATTTATTTGTTAAGCATGACATTCCTGATTGTTAGTTAGTGAAGCTCTTCATTTCACTTCGAAATATATTTAATAGCCGGAATTTCTTGGCGAAATCCTTGAAATCATGGGTAGTTGTTTACGTTTTTTTAGGAAACCTCCTAGCATAACAAACTGTAAAGTCAAGTGAACCACGGTATGTCTTTGCAATTGGGAACTAGATGCTCAGGGTATTTGTCTTAGAACGTTCATCGAAGCTCCGAATGTTGAAATGTTATTTACAACGGGAACACATTTTGTGGCACTGCTCCATAATCATTTTCATAAATGATTATTATGTTCAAAAAATAAATTTTGTTTTACTTACAATTTTGTACTATAATTTGAAAAACTGTCACGTTCCTCGTACTATTCATTTTGTAAATAATCTATAGCTTTGTTCTATCTAATAATAGTTCTTGCATATTTAACTTAAATATATTAGTTACCATTATAAGCGAGAGTTTTTACTTAATATTCATATTAGCTAGCCGTCTAGAACATAAAATTTAAGGTTTGACTATTCTATAGCAAGTAATGTGTAGAAAGAATAACAAGTTGTATGTATGTAATTAAAATTAGTAAAGTTAGTTAAAAGTAATGAAAAATTGTTTGATTTGTTCATAAGGGGTCGTCCATTAATCACGTGATTTTTTTTATCAACTTGTAGCAAGTTTTGCAAATTCTGTTTCCGTAGGATCGAAGACAGACTTTCCAATTATCCAAAATCTGGTTTTACCAAAATCCTTTCAGAAGAAAGGCGGCATTGAAAATGTATGTAATCTTGAACTAAGTCAGTCTCTAAATCATTAGGATACATTCCTTCCAAGAAAAGGACTTTTGCCGTAAGAGTTGATGATGAAAATTCACCCATTTTGGTCAAAAATGAACAAAGCTATATTAACTTTTCATTGAACCTGTTGTAGGCCTTTCATTGTAGGCCTTCATTTCTTCATCGCGTGTTTCAGCAAATATTTTTTTCCTTTTCGGTTGTCGTTTTCCCATGTCTTTTGTTTACTGCTTCAACACGCTTAATTCCATCGCCTTTTCTTCAAAATGCTTAAAATTCTCTCGTTCTGCTACGAAAAACTTACAAAGGGATTCGCAAAGATCGGCAACAGTGATCACATCTACGGTAAAAGCCTGCATTTGAATATTCACTTTGTTTCACACCACACAACAACCATTACCGCCGTTACCGGTTTTTCAAAATTTAATAGTATTCCCGTCGTATCGTTTCGCGTTACAGGATTTTCGGTACAATCATCCTTGATTGATTCCAATGTTTTAAGAACTTCGTGCCAAGCAACTCTCAAACTTCTAGATGCGTCCTCTCTAGCTGAGCAACGTGTCAAATTTACCCTCTTTAGCGTTTTCCCTTTCCCTTTTGTGTCGAATTTATAAAAATCTTAATCTTAGATACTCAACATGACTCAGCTAACAGTTCCAAAATCATAAAATAATTCCATTATTCAGATCACTGAACTTTCATTTTTCCCTCTATAGCACACAACCGAAGAAAAATTAAAACATATAAGAAATTGCATGACTCAATCAACAGAGGCGGGTTTTCTTTTCGGCGGCTTTTTGGTTTGTATCGCCGCTCTATATCTGTCTCTATCAGACTCAATGCCACTACGCGGCGTATGCCCCTAACAGCTCGGCCGCCTCGATCCTGCTTCGGACCAACCACTACTACGCTAAATTGTAGAAAAAAATAATTTAACAATATGTGGTGAAACATATTATATGTTGAATTGTTTGTGTGGACTTAATGACATTTAATTAAGGTATTAATGTTACAGTAAGTTACATTAAGGTACGAATGAATCTTTTTAATTTCTGTACGACAAAAAAAATGTTGGCCCCAAATTTGCCGCCACGAAAATCTGCCGCCCTAGACTCCAGCCTACTTAGCCTGTTGGTAAATCCAGCACTGTCTCTTAGTTTAGACATTGTTTTAAGACAAAACATACGCGGCAACGATTTACATATGTATTCGGCGTCAAAATCACAGACTTCTACTGAATCTACTGGGACTGGCAGCGAGTCGCGCGCCGCTTTTCGGTTTAAAAATCGCGCGTTCAACGAAAAACCCCTACCCTCCCCCCTCGTGATGTTTCGTGATTTTTACTAACCCTCTCCCCCCACCCCTTCGAGCCTCACGTGATTAATGGACGATCCCTAAATTAAGTTCATCTGTAAATAAAACAAGAAGAAAATGAGAAAAATTAAAACATGTAAGTTTGTTTGTCTGTAATTTGAAAATCTACCTAGTCAGTTAATTAAATTTGTGTTTTGTTGATTTATTTATTTATTCGCGACCAAATAAACACAGAACAATAGTCAGCATACATAAATGAAATGATGATTTTGTTGACGAGTCAAGAGCAAATCGAGACAAACTACAATAGTTAGCTTATCCGAAAATAGGTTGAAAATGCTCTTTTATAGGTTGAAAGTCTTTTTATTTCTTCCATTTCTAATAAATATTTATTAATATCACAGTAGTAAAATACTTAATGTTAAGTAGACAGTACTAAACATAATCACAGTATTATCTGGTCTACTAAATTATCTTAAAACATTAAATAAATAACACTCGAGGGTGAAATCTCTCTAAATATTTAATACCTTCCGAATTTCTAATCGATACTTTTGATGTCTTGACACGAAGCCCAAGGTAATCTCTGTTATTTCTGTATTTCTTGTTAATCTCTGTATTTACGTCTAAAACTACCGCTGAATATTATTACATGGATGGCTACGTATTTTATTTAAGTTTCATATTTTGTTTTGCTACTGGCTTTCATACTGAAGCTACATAAATCTGCATCAGTCGCTGCAACTTTCCTCCAGTTGCGGTGATCCTGCTTGCATGATAAAGTATTTCACAATGAGACTCTCAATAAAGTGGATTAAACGTAATCTGTGTGTTACAAAGAGCATTAGGGCCTTAAAGTATACTATAATTGTACTATAACTAGCACATTTGAAGATTCGTGACTATAATATTCTCGGAATATATATGTTATATGAATATTATATAATATAATATATGAATATATAAGTAATATTTTGAGTAGCCAAGAGATATTACAATATTAAAGTATATTACAATATTAAAGTTATATTAGACTGTTAGACTTTTGCCTAAATTTAAAACTACAGTATTCTTGATAATCCGACACATATGGAACCAGGCAACCGTCGGTTCATCGAAAAATTTCAGATTATCAGAATTAAAACAAAACAATAACAATTTTACATATTTTATGTAAAATTGTATTTCAGAAAGAATAAAATATGTATCTATATAGGTAAATGTGTACTTACAAAAAAATATGTACAAACTTAGGATTTAGGATAGTAAGACAATTCGTGAGTGAAGTTGGCTTGGTCAGAATCGTCAATCAAGTTTTCAGGATTAAAAACAGGATGTGTTGGCCTTTTGCCAAGAACACTGGATGGTGTTGTTTTTGAATTTATTTCTTCTGTGCGCGAAGTTCATATCCGGCGCGGGGTAACGAAAAGAAAAGACACGTGTTTCTCCAGAGCACCAGATTACTGAACGCGCCCGATTAACCAACCGCCAGATTATCAAGATTAAACTGTACTTAAGGCTCTCCATCACCCAACTAAAATATCTATTCCCTAAATATACAAATAACCATACAATCCAGCTAAAAAAAAAGTGGAGCTTATATTTAATTACCCATCCCCTCCTATGACTCCATGAGAGAAGAGGAACGAAAAGAATCGTTTCTGATCTCTCTCTTGCATAAGGAACGCCGCTGGCCATGCACATGCGCAGTGCAACGCCTCTCTCACCGTACCGCGGCGGCATCGACAGTCGGAAGAATAGTATTTTGAAATTGTTTTGAAATTTGATCACATAGTTTTTGTTTTTAGCCAACTGGTTTGAGGAGTTGCAATTTAAAAAAAAGAAAATATTTTTTTTATTCCATAAATACAAAGCAACATTAAAAAATATAATTTGTATAAAAAAGGAATATTAAATAATAATAAAATAAAATTAATTTTAAATAAAAACAACACAATATCACATCCGAAATAAATATAAAAACATAATTAAATATTCTGTAAAATTTGAAACAAATTTTTATAACTAAATTTATTTTCTTTGTCAAACTTGTTAATAATGTTTTCATTATTAATATTCATATATCTATGAATATCTTGTACTATACTATAAATCTTTACATTGAATGTCTCTTTTGGCCATATTTCTATTATATCTTGAATCTAATAATTCAAGTTAATATGTAGAAAAATAAAATCTCCAATTTTCTTATCATATCATCTTCCCAAAATTGTTTATTTCTTACAATTACTTCGCAATTATCGATTTGATATTTCCAAGTGACCTAGAATTTGGTACATATAACTATGATTATATTTAAGTTTTACTTTATTATTTTCGATGTACCAGTAATCAATTATTTTGTTTTTTACTGCATGTACGGGCATTTTATTTCCAAAATGGCATCTTGATCAATAAGATCATCTGGAGAGGCAGCAAGAATATTGTGAGTGAATCAACATGCCACATTCTTCTACGTGTAAAGTGTAGATATTTTCAAAAAGTTCTGGAGCTGTTGCTTCATGAACAATGCGATGTTGCACTACGTTTAATGTTTATTATAAACTAAACTTTTTACAGTGGATGCACCCTCACTCTGGAATTCACCTTGTTGCGGTGTGAGGGCTTAGTTTCGCAACAAACCTTTGGTAGAGTGAGCTCCACGATCCGAGAAAGAGCACCAGTCGAGAAACCCACTACTAGAGTGTCGTCAAAAAGCAAAGGCAAGATAGTTAGTAACATCGTTACTACCACCAAGCCAGTAAGCCAAGGGATATCCGCTACCAGACCGGCTTCAAAAAGTCAGGGCAAGGTAGAGGTAGTAGCGGCAGCCACAGCGGTCCCTCCTTCGGAAGTTACGACCGCAACAACTGCCACTTCCGGGTGGAAGAGACAGCAATGGCGGCCACTCCCTCTGCTGAAGCCATAATGGCCGAATACAAGGAAGTCAGCCCAGGAAGGAAGGATTACGGGGAGGACGAACTTGACCTTACACTCGTAGATATGAGCAGTCCAGCCATGTCTACGGAGGCAGAGGAAGATGTTGTTCTTGTAGGGACAGAGGAGGACTTGTCGCCTCCTGTCACAAAACAAGAATGACCAACAGGCGCACCAAAATAGCCCAAGTGAACATCTACCATGCCAAGGCAGCCTCGGCTGTGATGGCTAGGATGTTCAATAAACAACTGCGTTGGATTCGCAGACGACCTGGGAATGGTTGCCACGGCCGGGACTAAAGAGGCACGGGAAACGAACATAAACGAGGCACTGGACCAGGTTCATCGCTGGATGGAGTCAAAAACACTGAAATTGGCGCACCACAAGACAGAACTGGTAATCCTGGTCGGGCGGCGCAAACTGGCCAAAATGCCCATAGAGATCATGGGAGCGAGAATCTCATCACAGGAGTCAGTGAAATACCTCGGAGTCCAACTGGGCAGAAATATGAACATGACGGCGCACGTCAACTGGGTCGCCAAGAAAGCAGATTCCGCAGCCACTGCCCTCACAAGGCTAATGCCCAACGTAGGAGGTCCTAGAGCTAGCAAGCGCCGGATACTCAGCTCTGTCGTGAATTCAATACTGCTCTACGCGGCGCCTTTCTGGCAAGATGCCGTTAAAATACAGAGAAACAAAAACATTCCCGATAAGGTGGCAAGGCCAGACCATGCTCCGGATTATCAGCGCATACCGCACCGTGTCCACAGAAGCGGCCTGGGTGATATCCAGCAACCAACCGAGGGCTTAATGAAACCACGATGGGCTATCGGCACTTTCCAGCCAATTTAGGCCCCACGTGTGGACGGACTTGTTCCCGCCTTCCTGCAAAAAGGAGGTAGAGAACTAATGCCGTATCTTCTACAAATCTTCAGAAGTAGTTTAGCACTCGGATACATACCGGAGCTATGGAGAAGAGCTAAAGGACACCACTCAAACGAAGTCATTTAGCCCCATTAGTGTAACATCTTTTATGCTAAAGACAATGGAGAAGTTAATCGATAATTACCTTAGGACAATATTGCTGGTAGGTGCACCACTACACAACTGTAAGCGTGCATACAGAGCAGGGAAATCCACAGAAACCGCCCTGTGTCAGCTGACAAATGAAATATAAGCAGTACTAGAGACAAAGGAAGTAACGATATGTGCCTTCTTGGATATAGAGGGAGCCTTTCACAATATCTCACACGAGGCTGTCAAAGCGGCCCTCGAAAGAAGGAATATCGACAGCACTATCTCAAAGTGGATGGGAGAAATGCTCAGAATCAGAACGGAGGAGAGTTAAGGGGGAAGAGGCACCATTAAGATCTCCACAACTCGAGGGTGCCCACAGGGAGGTGTTCTATCATCACCGATGTGGAGCCTGGTAGTTGATGAATTACTGGCTAGGCTGAACGACCTAGACATCAAATGTCAAGGTTACGCCGATGACATAGTCATTATAGCCAGAGGTGAGTTTGAGGGAACTCTCTGTGATATCGTACAGAGAGGCCTCAAAGTAACTAGTAGATGGTCACCCACAGTGGGACTAAGACTCAACCCGAGGAAAACCATGGTGATACCATTTACTAGAAAGAGAAAAACTAAACTGCCTATAGCCCATACTGTTAGATGGGAGGGCAGTAGAATACAAACAGGAGATAAGGTATCTGGGTATCACACTAGATAGCAAACTCCTATGGAATAGACACGCTGAAGGAGCAGAAATCTGATAGGAAGAACGTGGGGTTGTTACCCCACAATCCTGAGATAGATGTACACCATGATAGTGAGATCTGCGATCACTTACGGGGCGGCTGCGTGGGGAAGTAGAACCAAGCTGGCCTCTGTGAGGAAACAGCTTGAAAAGATTCAAAGACTGGCGTGGGTCTGCATCGCGGGGGCGATGGGGTCGTGCCCGACAGCAGCAATGGAGCTGCAACTGTATCTGACTCCGCTGCACCTTGTCGTCGATTGTAAGGTTCAGCAAAGAAGGAATAGCTAGAGGTAAAATAATCGAGAGCATTTGCGGGAGGACTGGAGCGACGAATCCTCAGCATACCACATAGAGCAAAATGCTATTAAGTGGTACAGATGGTTCGAAGACAAAGGAAGGTACTGGTGCAGGAGTGTTTGGACCTCCTACCAAATACTTCCATGGGAATATTCCCAAGTATCTTCCAAGCAGAGGTACACACAATCGAAAGATGTGCACAATTTAACCTCGACAGGAATTCTCGCAAAAAACGAATTGCTATCCTGTCAGACAGCCAAGCAGCCATTAAGGCCATTAGCTCATAGACCATCAGATCAAAACTGGTATGGGACTGTGTGGGAAAGTTAAAGGAGCTTGACAAAGAAAATAAAGTAACGCTGTACTGAGTAACAGGACACACTAGTATAGTCGGAAACGGAGAAGTCGTTATAGACCTTTATAGCTTCGGAACCCTTTTGCGGCATGAGTGTGAACACAATCCACAAAAGTTTATACGAAGAAATAAGCATTTATAATAGAACATTTAATGTACAAAAAAAGGATAGGATGATAGAGAATCCTAGCGGAAGTATTCTCAAACTTTATAATGATAATGATGTTAAGGAGTTCGATAATATTCTGTGCCAAATGATATTTGAAGTTTAAACTAGTAGTTGAAGTTTAGTAGGTCTATGAATCTCTCTTTAACATGTCTACCAAAAAATAAAATTTAAATTAGTCTTAATTTAACAGATTTTATATTTGTGTGGATGATTTGTTTTAATTTTGTTACAGTCACGAATAAAAATTTAATTATTTAATGTATTTCTTTGTAGTCGTCATTGGTTTCTTTTTTACTTTCAAAACAAATTCAAATCCTAATAGTTGGCATGCAAATATAAAGAGCTACGATCGGTGTATTTGGAATTTTCTGCTATTATATTATGGAGATTCCAGTCTAAGTATTCGTGGGTGCTGGACGTGTGTGAGAGTGCTCGGTAAAATAATTGCTATTGCGGGTGTTTTAAGCGTGAGGGAAGTGAAAGGCTGCGGGTGGTTTGTCTATTTTGTTCAGGCAGTTATTGTCGTCGGGAAAACCTTCGTTGCAAGTAAGTCGTTATCGCAGCAAGCGTGTTAAAAACTTTACGCACGTGGTGATAAGGTGTGTTTGCGTGGTTGCGGCGCGACAGGGTGAGCGCCCAGACAACGTTTCAAAGCGCATCTGGTGAGGGATAGCGGAATTTGTAGCTAAGACCGGCTTCAACAGCGTAAGGTGTCTTCGCGGGAATGGACGAATGCGAGAGCAGACCGAGAGCGGGCAGTGAGTCGATGATCCCGTTTGAAAGATGTGCTAAACTAAACCGATCACCGATCCAGACGGCTAAGAGGTCGAAAAAAGAGGAGATGTCAGATAAAGGAAGAGGGGAGTGCAGTGCAGGTCAGAGTAAACATTTTGAGAGAATATTGCAGGAGTTAATAGAAATTAAAAAGGAGTTCACGACGGTAGACAGGAAGTTGGAGGAAATGAGACGGGAAAACAAAAGATTGGAGGAAAAATTGGAAAGGGTGGTGAAGAGACAAAAGGAGGAGGAAGAAGTAGAAAAGGACTGGAGAAAGGAATTGTTAGCAGAGTTGAGGTCAATAAGAGATGAGAATATGGAAATAAAGAATAAGTTATCGAAACTGGAGGAGGAAGCGGAGGCAGTCAAGGAGGAGAAGCGAAGAACCGAGAGTAAGTGGGAGGAGGAACGTCAGGCAATGAGAGAGGAGCTGGCTAAACTAAAAGACACGGAAGAGAGGAGACTAAGGAGGGAATTAAGAAATAACATTGTTATTTATGGAATTGAAGGAGAAGATTGGCGGGAAAAGGCAAAGAACATATTTCGGGAAAAACTAGGTTTAAACGAAGGTTTCGGGAGTGCATACAGGCTTGGCTCGAATAGGGATAATAGAGAAAGTAAAGGCCCGATTATGTTAAAATTAGAAAGTTGGGAGGTAAAAAAGGACATAATGAGAAACAAACGCAAGCTTAGAGGTACAAACGTATTCATTCAAGATGATTTCACCCCTAAGGAACAAGGAATCCAGAAAGAACTGTTAAGGAAGGCAAAGGTACTCAAGGAAAGGGGCCACCAGATTAAAGTAGGATACCCAAGAATGGAAATAGATGGGAATTGGGTAGCATGGGACAAGGTAGCAAAAAACGAATAAACGACCAAAGAAAGAGGGGACAGTTACACAACGACGGAACGGAAAAGGAAAATGTAAAGCTAATGTTTTGGAATGTAGCAGGGCTCAGGAAGAAATTGGATAAGGTGGACAGGTCTTTTATAGAATTCTTGAGGAAATTCGAAATAGTTGGCTTAGTGGAGACCTGGGTTCAAGAGAAGGAATGGGAAGCCTGTAAAGAGAGACTCCCCAAGGAGTACAATTGGAGGATACAACCGGCACGGAGAGAGAGTAACTACGGAAGGGCAAAGGGGGGAATAATAACAGGGGTCAGAACAGGCATCAAGGAATCGGAGAGAATTCTAGAAGAGGTGGAGGGTCTAGTGTTTAGGGAGGTAGAACTGGAGGGGGAGTGGTGGCAGATAGCAACCGTTTATAATAATAAGGGACTGGAAAAAATTAAAGAGGGTATAAAGAGGAATTTAGAAGATATGGTAACGACAAACTTGCTACTAGGAGGTGATTGGAATGTTAGGATAGGAGAAGAGCAGGTCAATACGGTGGATAAGACGGGTGATGTGATAAGAAGGAATTCTAAAGACAAAATTAAAAATGCAGAGGGAAATGTTTGGTTGGCGTGGGTGTTAGAGAACCAATGGGATATTTTGAATGGGTGTATTGAGGGCGACTGGGAGGGAGAATTTACGTTTGTGGGTGCAATGGGTACCTCAGTTATTGACCTAATAATTACAAATGATGCAGCGAGACGGCAAATAAAACTGATGGAAATCGGAATAAGAAGTGAGTCGGATCATATGCCGGTAGTGGTGTCGTTGAAGCAGCAAAGGGAGAAAGGTGTTAAGGCGGAGAAATGGGTGGCCAGATGGGATAAGGAGGCGACAGAAGAATACAGAAGGAAATTAGAAGAGGTAGAGTGGAACGCCATAGAGGATATAGACATGATGGCAAAGAAAATGGAATCTGCACTTTTGAAAAAGAAAATCAAAGAAGCGTTTCCAGGCCGAGCATGGTACGACGGGGAAGTGCGGAACGCAAAGCAAAGGTTTCGAGAATCTATGAGAGAATTGAGAAAGGGAGAAGGGCTCAAAATGCACGTGCTGGAAGCGAAAACAGAATTGCAAAAAATGGAGAAGAAGAAAAAGGAGCTTTGGGAGGAGAAGGAAAAGCAGCGGGTACGAGAAATCAAGACGGAAGCTGAGCTGTGGAAATACGTGAGAGAGAATAGGAAAAGGAAGGAAAGATTACCCAAGAGCATTGCGATAGAAGAATGGCAAAACCACTTCATGAGGATGCTAGGAGGGGTGGAGATGCGGTCAGAAAGAGATGATAGTTCAGGAGATCGACAGAGAAAGCAGGAAGAGCTCGACGAGGATATCACCGTGACAGAGGTGGAGGATGTTATTGATTCCCTAAAGCCAAGAAAAGCGGGAGGTTTGGATGGGCTCGGAAATGAAGCGTGGAAAGAAGCACCTGGAATCTGTAAGGAGAAGTTTACGGAGGAATTGAGAAGGATAGGGAGAGGAGAGAAAAGGATACCAGTCAGCTGGAAAGTGGGGATAATTCAACCGGTTTTTAAGAGTGGAACGAGGGACGCGCTAGAAAATTATAGAGGTATAACTTTGATGAACTCCTCACACAAAATATTTGCTAAAATCCTGGATTGTCGCTTGAGGAAGGAAATCAATGAAAGGAAGCTTTTGCCGGAAATACAAGCGGGGTTCAGAGAAGGAAGGAGCACGGTGGAACACCTGGTGACCTTGAGAGTCATCATAGACCAAGGAATAACAAAGGGATGCCTGTTTGCTCTTTTCATTGATTTGAAATCCGCATATGACTCGGTGAACAGAAGGAGACTTGACGAGTGTTTGGGCAAGCTAGGTATCTCAGAGAGTGTAAGAAGGAACATCAGGAATTTGTACGAGGAAACGGTCGGTAAGGTAGTAGCGAATGAATGGGAATCGGACTATTTTGAGGTGAGGAAGGGCCTGAGACAAGGCTGCCCTTTGAGTCCCACGCTTTTCAATCTGTATGTGGCGGATATGGAAAAGGTTCTACAGGCCGGGCAAGCTGGAGGAGTGGTGATTGGGAAAAAGAAGGTGTGGAGCTTGGCATATGCGGATGACATGGTGGTATTTGCAAAGTCGGCTAGTGAGATGAAGGACGTGATTGAAAGGCTCGGCAGGTATTTCGAAAAGAGGGATTTAAGGGTGAATGTTGGTAAAACAAAATGGATTCGGTTTAAAAGGGGTGGGCGATATAAGAAAGAAAGGTTTGAATGGCAGGGTACTGAAATAGAGGAAGTTAGTAAATTTAAGTATTTGGGGTATGTCTTTGGGACTGGATACAGTAATAAAGAACACATAGAGTATGTTACAAAGAAGGCATGGGTGGCGGCGGGTCGTATCTGGGAGGTTTGGAAAAGGAACTTTGATGGAAACTTTAGAGCAGCAGAGACCATATGGAAGGCATGTGTGCGAAGCGTGTTACTGTATGGATGCGAGGTCTGGGGAACGAAAGAGGAAGAAAAGATCGAAAGGGTGCAGCTAAAGTTTTATAAGAAAGTGTTGAAACTTGATAGGTCGACGCCTGGTCACATTGTGCTTCAGGAAGTGAGTGCTTGTAAGGTGGCGGTAATAGCTGCGGAAAGAGTGATAAAGTTCGAGTATAGGGTGGATGGGTTAGGAGATGAAAGGATAATAAAGGAAATCTTTCGAGTAGTGAATAAAGAGGGGTTAAGTGGTAGAAGAGAGAGCGGTTGGGGCTTTAATAAAAGGAAACTGTATGAGAGAGGCGGTTTCATCCGAGGGGTTGGAAACGGAAAAAAGTGCGGGTGCTCAGTGGGAACGGATGCTAAAAGAGAGGTTATTAGAAGTGGACTTCCAAGAGCGCCAATCGAAAATAGAGGCTAGTAAATATCACCAAGGCTACAGACAGATACAAGTGCACGGCCGTGTTCCTGGTCATTTGAGGACAAGTAAAGGGTCGGACGACCAGTCAGTGTTGGCGAGATTTAGGTGTGGCAATGAAGAGCGTGGAAGGAGACATTGGATGAAGGAGGAAAGTAGAAGGTGTTTGGTGTGTGGGTTGAATGAAGATATGTGGAGTCATTGGTTGGAAGAATGCACGATGGCGGAGTGGAATGACCAGGAGAGAAGGCGAGGAAAGGATTGGAGGGAGTGTATGGACGAGAGCGGGAAGGGACTGTCGTTTTTACACAGAGTGAAAGCATGGAAAGAGCGGATGCGACGGCGTAGTTTTTTAGTGTTGCGGTTTAGTTTTTCTTTTTTTTTGTGAGCTTATGTCCGATGTACAGGTGTTGAAGTATAGGTTTATAGGGTGGTAAAATTTCTTTTTTCTTTTTAATGGGGTTTTAGTTTCACAACTTTTTTATTATTTTTTATTGTTTTATTTTGTATGTATATTTTGTATGGAAATTATTTTAATTATGCCAATAAAGGTTATTATTATTATATTATGGAGGCAAAATACTGTATATTTCCATTCATATAAAATGTATATTTCGCACATACGTGAGTGAACATTAAATGATAAAATTTAATAAAATTGATATTGAGTGTAATATCTGTTCACAATAACATGAATTTAATTTTTTTTCTAAGAAACATCGGTTTTTTTTAATATTTGGAAATGTACGATAATTTTTGCAAAAGTACGATAATTTTACACCCCTGGTACGATCGGCGCCACCTTTCAGGCTGCTAACGCTGGTCCCTGTTTAGGGGTGTGTTAGCGTCATAGAACTTATATGTATGGAACAGGAATACAAATCATAGAATTGTGTCCAAGAAGTGATATGCAAAGTCTCATTCTATTTTTTTTTGCTCGAAATGCTCATGCGCGGCCTACGCGTATTTTTCGATATTGTTTACATTTGGTATCTTGTTAGATGCAGTTTATTAAGAATTTTTAAGAAACCTAAAGTTGTAATCTAATAATAAATAAAAGAAGTTTTCTTGTTACAGTGTCAAGTTATATTTTTATTAAATCGTACTATACTAGTACTTATAGTAAAATAAAAAAATAATGATTATCTTTCGATAAATCTCTTATTTTTTATGTAAACTTAAATACTTTTCTTCTTTTAAACAATAATCACACTTTTTTTTAAATTTTTCTTTAATATATTTTTTAACGAGGTGTAAATTATATAACTAAATACACCACATAAAAAATAAATATTACCTAATGTTATAAAAATTGTATACGTAACAATAAAAATATTTCAAAATTAAAGTTTAGCCAGATTTATGGTTAAAAAATAAATGTCTGAAATGATTTGGGGCATACGCATAGCGAATAAAAGAAATTTTCTTAAAATATCTTTCCTTGTCGCACAGATGTTGAACACAGTTTCGGTATACGTAAGTTATACGGTATTCCTATTCCGTAAGTAGTAAGTTCTATGGTTAGCGTAACGAATTGCTTATAAATCTACTGCAAGTAGTTGAAATAAGCGCATAAGTTATGTTGGTTGTGTTTTTTTAATTATTTATTTGAGCCGTTTATTTTGAAAGTGACCTAACTCCATTTATGTTCGAATCGAGATATTAAAGGGTTTGCGTTGGATAAATTTAACAAATATGGGTAGTAGATAACATAGTAGAATAATGTTTCGGTGTTTCTAAGGGTGTCAAATTTATCATCCCAATTAGCATATTTAACTTTATTTAAGAAATAATATGCTTTTCATGGCTGTAAATGGACTTGGGCCACTTTCAAAATCAATGAAATTACGTTTCCAATTTTTAAGAAATCACAAGTCCATCCATACATAAAATAAATTTTCCTTGAAATAAAGATAAATGTATTAGTATATTATGTAACGAGAGTTCTAAGAATCATATTACGTACGAGCGGAACAGTTACCCGCGTATGACTACGACCCTTTGATTGCACATTGATAATTCAACTGCTCCTTTAATAATTAAACATAAAGCTTACGAGATCACATAAACTTTAATTGCATATTTTCCATCGTTTGAAACTCTCAAATGGGACTTACGCCACTTTCAAAATAAACCTTTTCATCACTTCATTAACACAGCAAATTTTGGTGTTACAAAATCTTAACGATTTTAAACATATTAGTAACAAGTTTCTTAGTTTTCTTTTCCTAGTATAAAAAGATCAAGTAAAAATCTAACTATTAAGGTAGCTAACTCAATATTTTTGAAAAATGGACTTAGGCCACTTTCAAAATAAACGGCTCATTTATTTATAGAGAATAGGAACTCATTTATTAAAAAAGTAACCACGTACCGCCCTAGCCCGCAACATGCTCGTCATTTTATCGTAAGTCTTATGACCGGCAAGAAAATAGACTTTGAGAAAAACGTGTTCATGGAGGGCAGTAACAACATTTAGAAATCAATCCATACCGCCCCAGAAAACAACTTTGTTGTCTTATAGAAATGTAGATCTCCCTTTAGAATTGAAAATTATAAATGATATTTATGCCCAAAAAATGGTTCTTACCCGTATACATTTTTGGTACAGATAGAGTTTCAATTCCATTTAATCACCGCATAAATAAGTCAGACAAACGGAATGGACTCTTACAGACAGGTGAGCATAATTGTCCTCACCTCAGGCAATAAACAAAACTGATTAGATAATAAATTAGACAATACATGAGTTAGGCAACTATCCGATACTGATAGAGAGCCTTGTCTTATTTCAGTACCTTTTATTCAGTACCTTAAATAAGTTTTATATTTTTGTCGCCGCCTAGTATGGTTGCGGACAGTATTTTGTTTTTCGTTTCATATATTTTTTCATATGGCTCCTCTACACTATGGCCCATCTTGAGCCACTGTGAGCCATAACCATTGTGTAGAGTGGTAGATGGCCTGTAGTGGCCTAAGTAGTGGATGATGGAGATAGTGATGGCCATGGATGGCGTTGGAAGCGGTCCGACTACACACATCAAAGGAGGCCAGCATGCGCAAGTAAGCTGCGCAGCGGCCAAAGTGGCATGTCCACACAATGGGCCATTATTATTTCCTTTATCGCACGCTTATCAGTGCCTGCTGCTTGTTGTCATGATAACACTGATTTTAGTAATTATTATTATTTAATAATAACGAAATATTTAGTTTATTGAGATATTAGTTTATTGAAATATTAGTTTTTTGAAATAATTAGTTTTCTATAACAAGATATAACTGTTTATTATTAATCATGGCAAAATCGGAGAAATTATAAATTTCAACTATAAAATTTGAATATTAACTTTATAGTTTCAATTCAAATTTTGAAATTAATTTTAATCGACAATGTATGGCCCACTGTGGGCCATTCGTGCACATCTAGAATGGTCCATCTAGATGGACCACTGTGTGGATGCGTCCATTCAGGCCATCATAATAGGCCATGATAATGGTGACCATCATGATAGCCCATAATGAGCCATAGTGTAGAGGAGCCATTAGTGTTTTGCCGACAATCTGTTTGTATTTTATTCTTAACACAGAAGTAAGGAGAGTAGCACAAAAGCAGCGAGTGTGTCTATCGACAGTTGTTTGAGACTAGTTATACTAGTTAGTATATATTTCAGTGTTGGAGAAGATGGTATTTTAACCTAAAAACGTAGATAAAGATAAATTCTACTATTTTCTTCAGTTCAAGAGTTGTTATTTTATTTTTACTTCTTATATAATATTATTAAACCAGTTAGTGTTACACGCTGTTTTTATCAATATATTCCTAAAACTAAATTTTAAACATAACTAGCGACATAAAATTACTTTGGAGTGTCGCGGTACAGTTCTATACAATTTTCTTGGCACGTTTGCTAATTTGTATGTGCACATTGCTCATTTATAGTAGTAAGTAATGTTTATTAAAAACATAAAATGTTCACAAAGGACTACCGACCGCTAGATCTTTCAATCCTGCATAGGTATTTGAATTTTCTCTAGTGCTGTATCTCCAGTTTGGTTTGACTTCAGTACTTTATTATTACTGTTTAATCATTAATTTTTGTCTTTATAGTCCTCGTCGGTTTAGTGTTGTCTTTATGGTCCTCGTCGGTTTTGTGTTGTCTTTATAGTCCTCGTCGGTTTAGTGTCGTCTTTATAGTCATTGTCGGTTTAGTGTTACATAACATCGCACATCTGACATGTCATAGGTCGAATTCAATCACCAATTAATCGCTAAATACCAGGACGGTCTAGTATTGCATAACATCGTATAAATGACATGTAATGGGTCGAATTCAATCACCAATTAACTCCTAACTACCAGGTATGTGAGACTCTGTAAGATTGGTATTGAATGGGACAATCCATTAAATAGACTACCGTTTGCACTCTTACTAACTGCTATCGTTTCGGCCCACTGCTTATGGGATATAAAAACATTGCTTTATTGTTAGTAACTGAATGTCCTTTTGAAATGAGCTCTAATACAAGGCTAAATTGAAATAACAGCGAATAATCGAATAGATATTCTACAAGATTAGACAAATACCTCCTAGTCTACCTCTTTTCCATATGTATAAAAGTGATTAGTAACTCAAATACTAATTATTTTGTTTGCCAGTGTTTTCCATTAATCTGGTAAAAGTCTGTTGATTCTTGTTGTCATAAATATTTTTTTCTTTTAAAATTGCTTAGTTTTTTATCCTACTATAAAGTGGGTTAGGGAGATTTAAAACACTGTAAAAAGCCATTTCTGGCGTCCGCGATTCCCAAGCGAGTAAAAATTTATTTCCGCACAGGGGAAATCCCGGCCGGAAAAATGTTTATCGGCGGACTCTGTGAAAGAAATCCTGTTATTGTCGGCGCGGCAGCTAAACATGTCGACAGATTTCAATTTTGTTGGTTTAGTTGATGCTGTTACTTCATAAATAAATTATACTCCTATATATTTTTTTTGTAATTGTTTTAATTCTCCAAATGCAAACCAAAAAGGTATAACAAATCTATTAAAACACAGTTCGTTCGTTTGTATTTCCAAATATTATTTAATTACTATGTTCCATTAGGGCTGGCCATACATATTTGGATTAAATATGAGGGTAGAAACAGATATTTTAACGCAGTCGTTTCGATTGGTAAAGGTTATTTTCAAGTGGGTTGCAAATTGAAGAGTGATTGAATTTATAA
Source organism: Phosphuga atrata (assembly GCA_944588485.1). Taxonomy (NCBI): domain Eukaryota; kingdom Metazoa; phylum Arthropoda; class Insecta; order Coleoptera; family Silphidae; genus Phosphuga; species Phosphuga atrata. The sequence goes on from OX155900.1 coordinate 33,175,820, forward strand.
TACTTAAGTAAGTTGAATTTATAATAACATAAGAGTTTTTGTAGAAAGGGAAGCTGCCTCCCTGTATTGGACGATTGAGACGATTGCGTGAGATTAAAGAGTTAAAGAGAAAATTATTTCAGTTTCCTCAAGGAGATTTACTGATGGATTACGCCTCTTTAGAAAATTTCAAAAGACCCCTGTTTTTTAATCCTGAAGATTACGTTTCGGGCCTTTAGTGCAATTATTCAAGATTTTTAGATGATCTATTTCGGGGAATTTATAATTACATGCTAGACAATGGTTACAAAATGAAGTAGTGTCTTTTTTAAGATGAAAGGCACCAAAATGATCCGAAAAACGAGTTAAGATACTTCCTCCTGTGTGACCTACGTAAAATTTTTTGCATTCCGTACAATGAATTTCGTATACGTCGGATTTTTTGAGGGGGTCGCTTAAACTTTAGCATTAAATAATATATGGGATAGTTTTGAAGAAGGTTTAAATGCCACTTGTAGATTTTGTTTTCGAAAAAACGTTTGCTATTTACTAGTTTATTTTGCCAAAATATGTGAGTAAAATGAAAATTTTATCTAAATTTAGAGTTTTATGATATACTTGGATCATTGTAGTTTGATTCCGCTTTTTATTTATTAAATTCTGAATAAGCTTAATTGGGAAACCATACTATGTGGCAATTTATTTATTTATTTCCCAAAATACAAAAAATATACAATGAATATAATGTACATATGCAGTGCTGGATTTACCAGCAGGCTGAGTAGGCTGGATCTAGGGCGGCAGATTTTAGGGGCGGCAAATTTTGGGCCAACTTTTTTTTGACAGAAATTAAAAAGATAAATATGAATCTTTAATTTCTGTCAAAAAAAAAGTTGGCCTTATAATATAAAATTATACCTTATAAAATATACCTTAATGTATATATTATTAGGTCCACACAAACAATTCAACATATAATATGTTTCAACACTTATTGTTAAATTATTTTGTTCTACAATTTGCGTAGTCGCGATTGGTTCGAAGCGCGGTCGTGCTGTTATGGAATTCGTGTTGAAATGAAAAATTGTTTTTTTTTAGTTCTGGCACGATTTCCGATAGTTCTAGAGTTCTTGCTTGAAAATTGCAATAGTTCTGGGGAATTTCGGGCAGAAATCGAGAAAAAAAAATTGGGGGCCACCTTCACGCAGCCCACTCTTTTTCAGGAAAAATAGTTCTGATGTAATCTTTCAGTTCTTGATATAGAGTTCTAGAGTTCTCAATCGATAATGCACATAGTCCCCTTTTTTGCAAAATTTTGTTATTTTCTGAAAAATAAAAATAAATTCTGATAACGGTTTTCGATTAGACATTTTTGTAAATTCTTTCAACTAAGATAAGAAAAAAGATACAAGAGTTCTGAGTAGCCGCCACCGTTGATTCCTGCAATTTTTTATACATATTAATTTTTCTTCTGTTGTGTGCTATAGAGGTTAAATGAAAAGTTCGGTGATCCGCATATCGGAAATTATTCTATGATTTTTAAACTGTTAGCTGAATTCGATCCTTTTTCGGCGCGTCATATAGAACGATTTGCGAATCAAGGATATGGAAGTACCAGTTATTTATCCAAGACCGTTGCGATGAGTTTATTCTCTTGATGGGTCATAAAGTCTTAAAAGAGATTGGAGACGAGATAAGAAGGGTGAAATATTTTTCCTTAATCATCGATTCAACGCTAGACATAGCACATGTGGACCAACTTACTCTCGTCATTATATACGTTTTGGAAACAGGCGAACCGTTTGAAAAATTTCTCAAGTTTTTGCCCTCAGTGGAACATAAAGCTGAAGAAATATTTTCTCCCGTTATTTCGGAACTCAAAACAATGGGCATAAATATGGTTTTTTTGCATTGACTTACAGGCTAAAATTCAAAGCCAAGCACCTTTTACTTTTTCGTTCCGTGCTCTGTCCACTCTTTAAATTTATTGGCAACTGCAACTGCAGAATCTTGCACAGTAGCTTGTCGCTTCTTCATGTTGTTTCAAGATACCAAAGTTTTTTTTTTTTCATAAATTTGACACAACGCTAGCAAAAGTTAATGAAATTGGGAAAGGGAAAACGCTAAAGAGAGTAAATTTGACACGTTCGTCAGCTAGTGTCTAGAGCTAGAGACATGCGTCCTTGTAGAAGTTTGAGAGATTCTTGGCTCGAAGTTCTCAAAACTTTGGAATCAATCATGGATGATTGTACCGAAAATCCTGTAACGCGAAACGAAGCCACGGGAATACTTTTAAATTTAGAAAAACTGGAAACGGTGGTAAACGTTGTTGTGTGGTGTGTTTTTTGGAAAGAATAAACAAAGTTAATATGAAAATTCAGGCTTATAACGTAGATTTGTTCACTGTTGCCGATCTTTACGAATCCCTTTTGCAAGTTTTTGCCGATCCCTTTGCAAGTTTGTCGTAGCTGAACGAGAAAATTTGCATTTTGAAGAAAAAGCGATGGAATTAAGCGTGCCGAAGCAGTATAGAAAAGACATGGGAAGACAATCGAAAAGGAAAAAAAATGTATGGTGAAACACCCGATGAAGAAATGAGACTGACTACAAGTGATACTTTCAGGGTTAATTCATTTCACGTCCTCATTTATAGACTCGTATCTGAATTAAAAAAAAAACGACAGGACGCCTATAACAGGTTCAATGAAAAGTTTTTATTTTTAACCAAAATGGGTGAATTGTCATCACCAACGCTTACGGAAAAAGCCCTTTTCTTGGAAGAAATGTATTATAATGATTTAGAGACGAACTTAGTTCAAGAATACATAAATTTTCAATGCCACCTTTCTTCTGAAAGAATTTTGGTAAAACCAGAATCTGGATAATTGAAAAGTCTATCTTCGCTGTAAAGTTTATCCTGTGAAAACAGAATTTGCAAAACGTTTATCCAAACTTGGATATAGTAGTTCGCATGACTCTATGTACACCAGCGACAAATTTTTCGGGAGAGAGCTTTTCTAGCTTAAAACGTGTGAAAAATTATCTAAGATCTACTGTAAACCTAGAAAAACTAAACGCATTAACTCCTTTGTGCATACAGTCTGAACTAATGAACAAGATTTAATACGATAATACAATTCATGATTTTGCGAATAGAAAATCGTGCAAAAAGGTACTTTAAAACTTTCAAAACTTAATTGAATTTCTTTGTCATCATCAGTCATAGCGTTACCAGATGATTGAATATATTGTTTTTAAACTGTAAGTAAGCGCAATAAAAATATTTATTTACGTTTACCGAATGTACATTATTGTGTAAATAGTATTAAGGCATACTTATTAAGGCATACGCCTTATTAGTAGTACATGATTCAGCTTTTATCAGCTCAGAAAAATACCCAAAAACAATTTCTTGTGCAATCTTAAATAAATCGTTTGGTTGTAAAATTTATCTACGAACTGACACATCGATCACTAGTTCATCGTACTAATTACGAGAGAAAGTGGTGTAATTATGACGGTAGTGCACAAATCATAAAGTTACAATTTCATTGACAAAAAATTGTAGGAGTAATGAATATTATTGTGAACTAGGGTATCGAATTGTAGAGGTCGGCAGGGTAGGCAAAATTTAAATTGCCTACAGGTGGCAAATGTGTAAATCCGCCCCTGTATATACCCGCCACCTATAGAGATAATATTCCAAGAGCCTGGGCCAATAAAATTGTTTCAATTTTTTAAGCTGGTTTTCGGTTCAATAGTTATAGCCGATGTGTATATAAACATGCTCCGGTCAGTCAAGCGTATCATAAAACAGGTGACTCAGGTGCGATATCAAAGGTGTATCATTTACCGGGCTAACAAAATAGATTTGTTAAAGCTGAAAATTGTTATACAACTTTTGTAATGTATATAAATAAAAGTTATGTTCGTTAGTCGGTCATATATTAGAACAGAGCTGGTCAGTCGGTCCGAATAGATGTATGATAAATAAATTAAGTGCAACTCGTTTGTTAAACTTCAAAATTTGTCTTAGGGTGCATAATTATGTATTAAACATAAAAAATTGTCAGTCATGTGTTCAGTAGAACAACGCCCGTCAGTCAGGTGAAAAAGGTAAAGGTATTCCGCGCGCGCCGTAAAAATAAATAAAATTGTAACAATCACAGATTCTTTAAAGAAGAAGCAGGTTACTGTAAATGGCAAGATTCAAGAGGTAAGGATGCAACGCGATCTTTTCGGCAGACTTCTTGCTGTTTCTGTCGAACAAAACATCGACCTACGACAAGTTTTATCATATCCGTTGACTCCTGTGCCTTTTTCATTGTGCCATTTGGACGGGACACACTGTAAAACCAATAAATCATCGTTAATGAAATTCATCATTCATGTACATCGTTAATGTAAAGTTAATGAAAAGAGGTCACAATAGATAGCGAACCACCTGCATATACGGATATACTTCTAATTGATGGATTTCTTTCTACATTCAATGAAGGACGTTTCGGTAACTTTTGGGAACATTTCTAAGAAGCCTTTGTTAAATTCATTATTGATCATTGGGATAATAATGAATTAGCACCATACTTACACATAAAAACAGTTCAAATTAATTTTAATAAATGTTATCAATATGAAGTTATTGATAGGAAAATCGTTAAAACTGTCGTGGAAGATATTAGCTGCACAACACACGAGGAGGCAGATACGAAAATTATTTTCCATGTTTGCAACATTCTAACTGACTCAAACATTCTCATAAGATGTTCAGACACGGATATCCTCGTTATAATGTTAGGAAACATGGAAAATTTACTTAGTTCATCGCAGATTTGGATGGAAGTTGGGACTGGAAACCATCACAGGTTTATAAATGTAACGAAATTAGCGGAAGAATTAGGTCAACCTCTGTGTAATGCACTGCCAGGATTCCATACCTTCACTGGGTGCGATTTCAAACCTGCTTTTTATAGGAGAGGCAAAAAAAAAACACTGCAATTACTCAGACAGACCTTGGATTTCCAAAATACCTTCGCTGACCTTGCTTATATTACGGGGAACAAATGTGCTGAATTTGAAAAAATTCAACAATTTGTTTGTACTCTGTATGTATTCAAGAAATTAAAATCTGTCAACGAGTCACATATGATGCAAACATTAGTGATGTTTTCCAAAATCTACAACAGTGCAAACGATGTTAATGATTCCTTCCAATTCAAAGTCAAAAATGTCGATGGATCAAGTATGCCGCCTTGTGAGGCTGAATTTTTGAAGCAATTTTTAAGAGCAGCTTACATCACCAACATTTGGCGTAATGCGAATTGCAAAATAACGACGACATTGTCACCGATCTGATAATGGCTGGAAAATAATTGATAATTCTTATGAATTTGATTGGTTCGAAGCCCAGCTAATAAACGACGTCGTGATTCAACCGGTACAAGATAATTCTGGTATGTAAATAATATTAATCAATTGATGAGTCAATTCTAGAATTTAAATTATATGAGTTTAATTTATTTTTCAGATAATCAATCGGAAACAAATTCAGAATTATCACAACTGGATATTTTCGGTGATGAGAATGAAAGTGAAGAATTAGATAATACGGAGGACGAGTGAGATTATGAGGAAACTAATTAAACGAGTTGATTTTGGTTGCTGTTACATTGTACATAACAGATACGATTTTCTAAATCCAGAAATTTTGTATACTTTTGATAATAATATCGCATGAAACGTAGCAAATAAATAAATAAATAAATGGTTTGTCAATGCGATAAAAATGTTAATTATTTATATAACCACAAATTATAACATCAAATAACGTTTTCTGATTGTTAAAATAAAAAAAAAAACAAAACTTATTGTTAGATATAGCCCGATACGCAGCCTGAAACTCAAACGGCCCGCGCGGAATACCTTTACTTTTGACCTGGCTGACGGGCGTTGTTCTACTGAACATATGACTGACATTTTTTTTAATGTTTAATACATAATTATACACCCCCATACAAATTTTGAAGTTTAACAAACCAGTTGCACTTAATTTATTTGTCATACATCTATTCGGACCGACTGACCAGCTCTGTTCTAATATATGACTGACTCAACAACATAACTTTTATTTATATACATTACAGAAATTTTATAACAATTTTCAGTTTTAACAAATATATTTTGTTAGTCCGGTAAATGATACACCTTTGATATCGCACCTGAGTCACCTGTTCTATGATACGCTTGACTGACCGGAGCATGTTTGTGTACACATCGGCTATAACTATTGAACAGAAAAGCAGCTTTAACAAATTGAAACAATTTTTTTGGCCCTGGCTGAAAAAAAAAAAAAAAATTTAGGGGTAGAAAACAACAAGATAAACTTGTTTGAATTAACTTTAATTCACAAAAATAACAATAAGTGTATAGAAAGAAAAAAATATATTTTATTTTATTTCTATGTTATTTTTTTCTTGATTTTAGTTTTTCTCTTTTTCTTCTCTCATAAGAACTTAAGAGTTTCTTCTCTCATAAGAACAAAAAGAGAAATTTAAATAAAGAGAAAAACTAAAATCAAGAAAAAAATAACATAGAAATAAAATAAAATATATTTTTTTCTTTCTATACACTTATTGTTATTTTTGTGAATTAAAGTTAATTCAAACAAGTTTATCTTGTTGTTTTCTACCCCGAGAGAGAATTTAAAGCTATTACGTTATTGGCATAACTGTACCAAAATGAATTAATTTTCTTGTAAATATCTAGTTTGAAAATTTGTTTTTCAATATGTTCAATATGTCCCACTCCTAGAACTGTTGTTTGCTGATAGAATTTATTACTAAATTAAATAGGTAAGGTAAAACAAATAGGTAGGTATTTTAGAAAACATACTACTAGCGTTAAAAGAAGCAAGTTTGAAGTATATTGGGGTTGTCTTTAATTTAAGGAGCTCAGATGGGGCGAGTGAAATTTTAGCAGAATATTTTGGAGTAAATTTGGTGTATTTTTGGAAAAGGGTCTTTAGTTTTATTGCTAAAACTCTTGCTACCCTATTGATAAAAGAGACAACTGGTCTGTTGGGAGAATCGGGTTTTTTAATATCTATGAAACAGAAGAACTTGGGAGCTATGTAGGGTGACCAAACGTCCCGGTTTTCCGGGATTGTCCCGATTTTAGGTACTATGTCCTGGCGTCCCGAAATATGTCTTCGGGACGGTCTATTGTCCCGGTTTTACATATTTTGCAAATTTTATATTTCTCGTTTTACGTTTTACGAAGTGGTTGTAAGCTTAAGCACACTAACGTACTTGTGTATATTTTCCTAGCGGAATCGATGTTGTCTAATTATAAGCGTGAAATTTAGGACTTTTAGAAAACAGCGTACGAATATCTTTTTATATGGAAGGAAACAAATGCTAGTGTATCCGTATTTTCTTGGATCTTACTTTTAGAAACACCTGTTTGGAATAAAGTTGAGACCACCAGTTTGTATCTCAAAGAAAGATAATCAAATGAATAACACAAAAAAAAAGATTGAAAAATCTACAGAATAGAAGAATGAGAATTTGCTCTGTTACGAAAAATGAGTGGATTTTTTTTTAATGTAGTAAATACGCTGAGGAATATTCCCAAATTTTGCAAAAATCTCAGTATATGTTTTCAGTTCCAGCTCATAACGCTACTATTGAACACATTATTTCTCTAATGAATGTACAGTGGGCAGACGAGCGAAATCTCCAATATTATCTCCAATCCAGAAATATTAAAGCAAGTCTTTTTTAACAGACTTTTTTAACCAAAAAATATAAATAATTGACACCTTATTTATAATTTTTAATTGACGATTTATTATTTATTTTATTTTGCATAATATATTAAAACAAGATAATTTTAACTATTGTTTTATGTACTTATTACATATAAACACATGTGCATATATTTCTGTGATTCAGATTTAATTGTATTAATTCAAATTCTTGTTTTGTAAAACAAATGAGTATCAGACTGATTTTTTAGTGTCCCGGTTTAGTGTTTTCGATATATAATCACCCTAGAACTATGGAATTCTGATTGGCAATTTTAAATTTCTCAAACTCTGAGAACTATGTTGTCGTGTGTCGAATTGGATTTATCTGCTTTTGTGAGACTAAAGAATAGGATTATATTTATGATTTTATTGATTACTGTCGCGTTTTGGCAAAAATACAAGCATAAGATTTCATATGATCTCCTATTTTGGCTTGAGGTACCCCAAAGTAGCAAATCATATAAAATCTTATGCTTGTATTTTTGCCAAAACTCCTTTTTGAGCGTTAGTGATGGAGTGTAATTGGGCGGTATTGGGAAAGGAAAGATTGTTCTATGGGACTGAATGTAACTTTTGAGAAATTGATGAATTTATAAACTAGTTTCGGTTTTGAACTTTTTTGGCTATTGAATATTTAAACTACTAAAATATGAAAAGGGATTTATCCTTATATACACTTAATATGATTGACTTTACTGACATTTTCGGGAACAAAATCTCCATAAATATTCACGAAAATGTCAACCACTCCCTCAAAAAAAATCCGGCGTACCTATACGAAATACATTGTTTGGAATGCAATAGCGTGCACATAGGCCAGACAGGACGAAGTATTTCAACTCGTTTCTCAGAACATCCTCAAAACATTTTCTTGCCTTTCATCTTAAAAAATACACCAATTTATTTACTATTGTTTAGAATGCAATCATAAATTCTCATTGTCCAGAATGTAATCATAAAAACACAGTGAATTTTTCAATTTTGAGTAAATATGAATTAGCACGTAGTTCTCTTCGTTATGTTAATAGCTATTTCATTACTTAGTTTATAAATATTCGACTTTTTGAAACCAAGTTGCTGTCCAATATTTCCTGCTCTCATATTTCTTGCCGTTGATTCTTGCCATGATTCTCCTATACCTACTTGTGATGACGTGTATGATAATGAACTTTTTTAAAATTCTGTAGAAGTAAGAATTTTGTCTTGTTATGGCTGTAATGGCTATTCTATCCTTGTTATGTCTAGGTACATTTTTTTTGTATACATTTAGCAATCAATTTGAACAACATATCCCAATTGGAGGTATACAAAATTTATTTAATAGAAAATGTGAACCCAGATAGATATAAATTCAAATAATTTTCAAATCATCATGTTGAATCCCTAATTTTAAAGTATTTAATGTTAAGTTTTTTTTCAAATTGTAAAGTGAGTTGGGCGTGCTCTTTCATGCTTTGGGACAAAGCGCGACGCTTTATGGGTAGACGAAAGAACTTAACGACCAGTGGCGGTTTATTTTAAATGAAAAATAAAACTATTTCCAACTCCTTTGTCTCCGTAGAACAATAAACTTTTCCATTCTACTTTATTTTTTGTTTGTTTCCACTTGAATTTATTGCACCTTGGAAAGCCGAGAAGAGGAATATTAAGAGAGTTCCAATTAAAGGCCGACATATTTCCAAAAGGAAAGAGTTTATTCAAGTGGATTTTTCAATTGAATTATTTTTTTAGATATATATCATTAGAAGACATTTTAACGTTTGTTTAATATACAGGGTTGTGCAAAAATATGGTATGTAACATACACAAGATATTTTCTATAAAACAAATGTTTGCCCCACCTTGTATATAAGTACATGTTTTGATGTTAAAAGAAATTATTTTTAATTCTAAAAAATAAATTGAACTTAATAAATTGTGATTGCTCATATATGCTGTATGCTCGCGCAATAAACATTGGTTATATTTGGTTTATTTGTCATACTAACATGCGCTCGAGTTAAGATTTTTTTTAATTTTAACATTGTGTCGTATATAGTTAGATATTAGTTAGTTATGCATTGTGCAAGTTATAGTTGCAAGTATATAATTATGTATAGAACATATATATATATATATATATATATATATATATATATATATATATATATATATATAATAGTATATTTTCACAGGGAAAATATATATAGGTTTAATAAGGATGTAGTCAAAACTGTGGTTTGGTAAAAGAAACTGTTATATACTCGAGCTTTCGGAAATGTTTATTCACTTTATCAAGACATTAACACCTAAGCTCATAACCATTTTTAACCGTTAAGGTCATTCTACCGGCCGGAGCGGCCGGACGCACTTTTAACTAATTGTTACATATGGTTAAAATAATATTTCGATAAAACGCGTTTCAGTAATCTCCTATTGCTATGGGAAGATATGAAATTAGTTTTTAAAAAATCATTATCTTTTAAAAAATTCCGCATTTTTACAAAAAACTCTCCTTCTACCGGCCGCAGCGGCCTGGAGTGACAGCGTGTTATCAGACCACGGATTAAGTTTAAAAACAAGACAAGCCCTTAGAATAGGTAGGAACATTGTATACTACTGGGATATTGTTTACTACTGGGCATCTGAAATCTTCCAATGCGAGTATTGACCGTCTATGGAGGAAAAAAATATGGACCACCAATTTTTCAAGCAAGTTTCTCTAAAAACAGACACCACGATATTTGTAAATTTATTAGATTTTATGATAAATAATCAAGATCACAACGGCGCCGGCGTGCAAAGGATAAACTTGCAACTATTAGAGAACTGTGGGATCGAATGAATAATAATTTAGGAAAATTCTACATGCCATCGTGTAATCTGACTGTAGATGAGCAATTGTTTGATTTTGACGGAACATGTCCATTCAAGCAATATATACTGTCAAAACCAAAAATATAGAATAAAAATATTAAACCATTCTGAAACAGGATACCCACTAAAAGCAATTAAATATTTAGGAAAAGAGGGAAACCAAAATGCAACCAACCTGGGTGAAAATATCGTACAAGATTTATGCACTTTATATTACGGTACAAATAGAAACATAACGTGCGACATTTTTTTTTTCTCCCAAACAATTGGCTCTGAATTTGAAGAGTTCTGGTCTCACTATTATGGGAACGGTACGAAAAAATAAGGTATTTATCCGCAAAAATTTTCAGACGAAACGTTCTCGAAAATAATTTTGATAAAGTTTTGGATTTACAGAAAATCTCATGTTAGTGATTATTGATGAAAACAAAACAGATCTTATGGACAAAATGATCAAAACTTATATATGTACAATAAAGAAAAATAGATGGCATGTTGAATTTTGTTTTATGAACATTTTAGTCATACGTTTATTGGCTGCATATGTTACATACACTAACGTTTATCAAAAATATATTTCTAAAAAAAGAAAATAGAAATACTTTTATAGAGGAAGTTTGAAGCTACGACAGAATCAAAATTTGCGAAATAAGGGTTTGAAGGAAAGTATTTATTCTTCCTCCAGAAAAGAAACGGCACATGTAATGTCATTCATGTGAAAGTGAAAGGAAATTATTCTAATATTGTATACATTCTAAGAAGAATACTTGTAATAGTCATTAAAATATCATATGCAATAAGTGTGTAAATTAATACAACAGTTAAGTGTTTTATTTTTAAACGCTTTGCAAAAAAATGGATTTATTTCGATTATTCCACATAATCTAATAAAAAATAATAAAAAATATGTAGATAATTTATTAAAACATTGAATTAAAATAGAATTAAAGAGAACCAAAAATCTAAGATGAAATTGAAAAATAATTCTATAATTGTATTACCATTGTTGCACTACATTGTCAGCGGCCGCTCAGGCCGGTAGGCGTAGGATGGCTGACTACTTGGTAGTATGACCTTAACGGTTAAATGTGAATATGTCAAAACTGCTCAGCGCATCTTTCTTTCGCACAATAATATTTTCACAAAAACAAAAACAAAGTTAAAAACATTAGAAAAATCGAATGTAGTTTATAATATCCCGTGTCTGAATTGTAATAAAACGTATATATGACAAACATCTAGGTGTCTGTCGGGACGCATCACGTCTCACAGAAGTGACTGCAAATTAAAGAAATTATCATGTGCCCTTTCGAAACATGTCATCACTATCAAACATTCCATGGATTTTGGCAAATTAAGAGTTTTATGCACGGAAAATAACTACCACAAAATGTTTGGATTAATAAGATTAATGAATCATAGGAAATGTTTTACATCAAGGGCGAGGAAAATAATGAACAAGAAAACAGACGTTAATAATCTCAGCATCATATATGATATATGATTCCTAGAGAGCGGAATATATGAAAAATGCATATCGGCAATTTTTGATATGACACGCATATCATTTGACGGGCATTAAAAGGTTATTACTAACGATTAGTACTAATTAAATTTTGCATATTTCAACAAATTTTGCATATTTTACTCAAATGGGCATATATGTGCATATTTTGGCATTTTTTTTTTGTGAAAAGCCTCTTGTAAAAAATTTCTTTAAATGATTTACTATAATTTATCGGATGCAGACAAAGGACAGACACAACCGACTGGACAAAGAGGACCGCGGAGCGGAAAGCCCAGGCCATTTATAGCATAGACTAATTTGCACCCGTGCCTAGTTGAAATAATGGCCGCTTGGCGGCGCCTGCTTCAAGCTGCACGCGCAGTTTACGCGCGCTCTGTGCTGTTTCCGTTACTGTCTTTGTTCTCTTTGTATGCTGAAACTTAGGCGCTTGGCGGCGCCAAGAATTTGGGCACGGAATTAAAATACTTAGTTGAAATAATTTAATTCTAACAAGAGGAAATTCTTGAAATTTAAAGTGTTTTCTAGAATGATTAACTTCTCTTTTTTTCTAAGAAATATTTTTTGTTGTTGGGAGTAATTGTCGATTTGGGTGGAATAGTGGTTAAAAAGAAATTTATATTCTTATAAGAAATTTATTATCTGGCAGCACGACAGTGCTCCCGCCAAGTCATCCTCCTTTTTTTCGCGAGTAATATATCTTGTTCGTCAGCGACTGATATTTTTAAAGCCCAATCTCTGTCTCTATTGATTTTTCTCTGAGGCTTTGATATAACAATTTTTGACAATTCTGGACAGTAAATGCTTCTTAGTTGATTATATTTAACTATTGCAGGCTCCTGAGCTTTGATACAACCAAAGTCGACGATAATTAGATGTAATCCACCCAGACTTGTCACTCTAGAAAGTGCCACATATGCTTGACCACATGTGAACACTGAAGAACCAATGTCCATCAGTGCACTGTTTAGACTTAACCCTTGACTTTTGTGTATGGTAATAGCATAGGCTATACATAAGAAACACAAGCTACACAAAATTAAGAATTTTTTAAATAATCATTATTCTTTATTTAATGGATAATCATTATTTTTCATTAATGAAAATTTGGAGTTTGTAAGATTGCTAGAAGTACCTTAGAATTTTGATGATCAATGACAAAATTAAGAAATCTTTAATAATCATTATTTTTCATTTAATGGCTAATTATATTTTGGGATTTTCCATTTTTTCCTACCTTTATAGGCTAAAGGCTAACTAAAATTCAAAATTTGGAATTTGTAAGATTGTTAGAAGTTCCTTAGAATTTTGATGATCAGTGACAAAATTAAGAAATTTTTAAATTATCATTATTTTTCATTTAATGGATAATGAAATTCGGGATTTTAGATTTTTTTCCTTCCGTTATAGACTAAAGGCTAACTCAAATTCAAAATTAGAGGTTTGTAAGATTGCTAGAAGTACCTTAGAATTTTGATCGTAGGTGAGCGTGTCACTTACAAAATTACGAAATTTGACTGGCGATAATTCGTAAACTATAAGGTATAATTATTAGATATATTGGCAATATAGCCAGCTATAGTATGTCTCTTGATATCTAAAAAATCAAACTTCCAGCTTTATCCAGAACGAAGTTACAGGGGGTCAAAAGTGCCGTTTCTCGCTTGGAGAAAAGATAGTACGGTTGTGCTCGACTTGGCGGGAGCACTGCCGTGCTCCCAGATAATAAATTTCTTATAAGAATATAAATTTCTTTTTAACAACTATTCCACCCAAATCGACAATTACTCCCAATAACAAAAAATATTTCTTAAAAAAAAAGAAGTTAAAAGTAAAGTAAATCATTCTAGAAAACACTAATTCGTATTTTAATTCCGCGCCCAAATTCTTGGCGCCGCCAAGCAAGCGCCCAAGTTTCAGCATAGAAAAAGAACAAAGAAAGTAATGGAAACAACACAGAGCGCGCGTAAATTGCACGCGCAGATTGAAGCAGGCGCCGCCAAGCGGCCATTATTTCAACTAGGCACGGGTGCAAATTAGTCTATGCTGCCATTTATGAGTAGATTTATAAATTACATTCATTCTTCATTCTTGTATAGACTTTCTAACAAGCTGCAACGGTTATCTCGCTAAATCTTGTCGTCTAAAGTTGGTGTGTTAACACTACACCGTGCTGGAGCAGGCTGTAGGAGAAATAAATGTAGCAATCACCACGGCATTTGAATCCAGCTGCCCGGTAAAAACCGTGAAGGAGCATAAGGACGAAAAATGGTGGAACAAAAATTTGTCTACATTAAGAACAAAAGTACGTAGGCTTTTCAACAAAGCCAAGCAATACGGAAATTGGCTAGAATACTCTGAGGTGCTTACCACCTACAACAAAGAGATCAGAAGGGCAAAAAGGGAAAACTTTAGGACCTTCTGTGAAAACATAGAATCCACGCCGGTGGCAGCTAGACTGCACAAAGCACTAGCGAAGGATAGAGTGGAAATGACAACCACTCTCAAGAAACCGGATGGGACCTTCACGGAGGATGAAGAGCAAAGAGCTCTCCTCCTACTAGAAACACATTTTCCGGGATGTAGAGTATACAGGGAGACCGAGGGCTTGATGCAACCACGGAAACCAAGTCGGGCCGACTGGAAGAGGGCAGCGTCCATCTGTACGGAAAACCGAATCAGATGGGCTATCGGCACTTTCAAGCCTTTTAAGGCCCCAGGAGTGGACGGACTAGTTCCTGCCTTCCTACAAAAGGGAGAGAGAGAACTAATGCCGTATCTTCTAAATATCTTTAGAAGTAGCTTAGCGCTCGGATATATACCGGAGCTATGGAGAAGGGCTAAGGTGGTATTTATACCGAAGGTGGGGAAGAAAGACACCACTCAACCGAAGTCATTTAGACCCATTAGTCTAACATCTTTTATGTTAAAGACAATGGAGAAGGTGATTGATAATTACCTTAGGACTATAGTGCTGGTAGGTACACCACTACACAGGAGTCAGCATGCTTACAGAGCAGGGAAATCCACAGAAACCGCCCTGTATCAGCTGACAAACGAAATAGAAGCAGCACTAGAGATAAAGGAAGTAGCGATATGTGCCTTCTTGGATATAGAGGGAGCTTTTGACAACACCTCACACGAGGCTGTCAGGGCGGCCCTCGAAAGAAGGAATATCGACAGCACTATCTCAAAGTGGATGGGAGAAATGCTGAGAACTAGAACGGCGGAGACACAAGTGGGAAAAGACACCATTAAGATCTCCACAACTCGAGGGTGCCCACAGGGAGGTGTACTATCACCGCTAATGTGGAGCCTGGTAGTTGATGAACTACTGGTTAGGCTAAACGACCTAGACATCAAATGTCAAGGTTACGCCGATGACATAGTCATAATGGCCAGAGGAAAATTTGAGGGAACGCTCTGTGAAATTGTTCAGAGAGGCCTCAAAGTAACTAGTAGATGGTGTCAAACAGTGGGATTAAGACTCAACCCGAGCAAAACCACGGTGATACCATTTACTAGAAGGAGAAAACTAAACTGCCTACATCCCATACTCATAGATGGGAAGGCAGTAGAATACCAACAGGAGATAAGGTATCTGGGTATCACACTAGATAGCAAACTCCTATGGAATAGACACGCTGAGGTAGTGGTAGGTAAAGCCAAACGCGCCCTAATGGTGTGCAGAAATCTGGCAGGAAAAACGTGGGGTTGTAACCCCACTATCCTGCGATGGATGTACACCATGATAGTGAGACCTGCAATCACTTATGGGGCGGTTGCGTGGGGAAGTAGAATCAAGCTGGCCTCTATGAGGAAACAGCTTGAGAAGATTCAAAGACTGGCGTGTGTCTGCATCACGGGGGCGATGGGGTCGTGTCCGACAGCAGCATTGGAGCTGCTGCTGGATCTGACTCCGCTGCACCTTGTGGTGGAGAGCGCCGCCAGATCGGCGATCGTAAGGTTCAGCAAGGAAGGAATGGGCAGAGGCAAAATAATCGGGAGCAGAGACCGAAACAGCCTCGCTACCAAGATCCCCTGGCTGGAAGTACCAAAAGACGAAATGGTATGCAAATACCACTTCGAGAAAAACTACACAGCAATGTGTAGTAGTAAAGCCGATTGGAGCGACGAATCCTCAGCATACCACATAGAGCAAAATGCCATCAAGTGGTATACAGATGGTTCGAAGACAAAGGAAGGCACTGGTGCAGGAGTGTTTGGACCTCGTACCAGATACTCCGAATCCATGGGAACATCCCCAAGTATCTTCCAAGCAGAGGTACACGCAATCGAAAGATGTGCACAGTTTAACCTCGACAGGAAGTACCGCAAAAAACGAATTGCTATCCTGTCAGATAGCCAAGCAGCCATCAAGGCCATTAGCTCATACACCATCAGATCCAAACTGGTATGGGACTGTGTGGGGAAGCTGAACAAGCTTGGCAGGGATAATAAAGTAACGCTATACTGGGTACCAGGACACACTGGTATAGACGGAAACGAAGAAGCCGATCACCTAGCAAACAAGGGATCCAGTAGCCCCTTTATAGGTCCGGAACCCTTTTGCGGTATGAGCGTGAACACCATCCGCAAAAGTTTAGATGAAGAAATAAGAAGAAAATGGATGAAAACCTGGGAAGAACTTCCAGGGCTAAGGCAATCCAAAGTGATGCTGGGATCTTTTAACCAGAAGAGAACTAAAGCTTGCCTGAAACTAAGCAGGAACAAGCTCAGAATTCTGACAGGAGCCCTGACGGGACACTGCAGACTTAGGAAACATCTCAAAGCCCTAGGCCTAGAGGAGGATGATGGATGCAGATTCTGTGGCTCAGCAGAGGAAACCCCCATACATCTGTTCAAAGACTGCGGAGCATTACTCCGCAAGAGACAGATGTACCTTGGGGCTCACTGCTTGAACACAGAGGAGCTGCAGGCCTTGAATCCCACCCAGATCCTGAGATTCCTAAAGGAATCAGGATTAGAGGAGGCGCTCTAAATGGGTAAGTACACCAACACTTGGAGGAGGAGGGTGGGGTACAATAGATCTATAAAGGTCGCAGTACAAGTCGTCACCACCATATCTACAATCTACAATCTACAAGTTGGTGTGTTTCTTAGTTTCTTAATTTAACATGCCAAAAGTCAATTACACAATTGGTTCTTGGATTAAAGACATCCCCGAGATAGTATTAACGGACAAAAAAGTTTTTTGTAAAGCATGCGGTAAGACGGCAAGTTTACACATTGTTGTGTTAACTAGTTTAGATAATAATTTATTTGCTTTTTTAATTTTTTTAGAAACCATGTAATCGCAAATTTCAAATAACCCAACATGTTGCCACCGCTCTCCATCACGGAAAATTGCAGTCACTGAAGGATTCAAAAATGGCTCAACAAACCATTCAACTTTCATTTGAGGGAACATCCAAGGCAAACGAACAGCAGGTCTTTAATTCAGATTTGTGTGAAACCATGCTTGCGGCAAACATACCTTTAAAAAAGTTACCTTTAAAAATAACCCGGTATTTAAAAATTTCTTAAAAAGATATATCAATAAAAATATTCCCGATGAAAGTTTGTTACCAAAATCGTACGTGGCTAATGTGTACAACAAAATAAAGAATAACATCAGAGAGCATATTGGGAACAATTACATGTACTTTGTCATCGATGAAACAACTGATTCTCGCGGGCGATACATCGCAAATCTTTTGATTGGTCGTTTAAGTTCCGATGGATTTGGTAAAGCACATTTAATAGCATGCAAACAATTAGAACGAACAAATCATCTAAAAATTTTGAGATTTGTCAACGAATGTTTGATGAGCTTTTTTTGCCCTGATATCGTACCGACTTCAAACATTTTATTGATGCTATCGGACGCCGCATCATATATGGTTAAGGTTGGATCTCAACTTAAATTAATATACTCAAATTTAATTCACACAACTTGCTTGGCTCATGGGTTAAACAGAGTGGCTGAGGAGATCAGAAGCCAATTTCCAATTGTGAATTCTTTGATAAGCAGTGTAAAAAAAGAATTTCTGAAGGCTCCTTTAAGAGTTCAAATGTATAGGGAAAAATTGCCACCTAAAAACACTCCTGAACCAGTAATTACCCGGTGGGGCACGTGGTTAGAGGCAGCTATGTTTTATGCAGAACACTTTCAGCCGATTAAAGAATTAATTTTAGAAATTAATGCGGATAATAATACTTCAATTGCAAAATGCCAAAACATTTTAAAAACAGATTGCTTGCAGAACCAATTGGCATTCCTTAAAGCGAACTACAAATTTGTCGCAATTGCTATTACAAAACTTGAAGCGCCGGGAAAAATTGGGCAAAAAATAAATAAAAAATTCTACCAAGTTATACAAAACAATGATGGTTATGGCAAGTAAAAAGCGCTAATAAAATTTTGAATGGTGAGTTTGAAGATTGTACACTTAATTTATGCCCCGAGATAACCAGTGTTTTAAAATAGGCTCCTATTACGTCTGTCAACGTAGAAAGAAGTTCTTCTGCTTATAAATATTTATTAACAGATAGGCGTCACAACTTTTCAATGGAAAACTTAGAAAAGCATTTGATTGTAAATTTTTATAACAACAAAAATATGTAAGAATATTTTAATGTATGTACCTATATAATATGTATTTGTAATTCAATATATTTTCATATAAAGCAGAAGTGTCTTTATTTATCTAGTGTAGAACAAACGTCTACCTACTTTCTTTTATCAGCATTTTTTCTTCTTCAAAATGCATATATTTGTATATTTTCCTAAAAAAGTGCATATCATGTGCATATTTCGACCATTTTTCATGCATATATATGCGCATATTTTCAAATAATTTAATGCATATAATTCCGCTCTTTAATGATTACATACTAAAACTAGAACATCATCTTCTTTCTCTTTCTCATAAGATGAAATTGTTTGTTTTCATGATCATACTATTGACTTTTGTTTTGTATAAAAAACTTTTTTCTCCCGAGTGCAGGTAGATGCGCACTAGGGTGGAGCGAAATATTTTTTTTGGGTTGTTAGTGATTTAATAGCGAAAAATCGGTGCCTTTTAGACTCAAATTAATCCATGCAAAATATTATTTCATTTGATTTATAGTAATAGCCTCCGCAACGTCATTGAATTTTTGAAAAAAAAAGACATCAACTAAAGTTGCATTGGAAACTTCAAAAGAGCCCACATTTTCAGAAATAGCTGATATAGTGACATCCAGAATTGAAAATATTTGGCAAACCGTATCTATTCCGATAGTAACACGAACAAGGGTCGTACAAATGTTAAAAGCATACCATTTAAAATGCAAAAACTTACTCTGTGTCTTTGTCTAAAAAGTCTATGTCTGAAAAAGTGTCTGTGAAAAGGCGCCTATCAAAAGTTTTCGACAAAGTAGTAAGGTACTTTTTGGTATTGCAGAATGTAAGGGTAAAGATTTCCCTCAATGTATCTGTCGCAAGGATAAAAAGGTTCCCAAATAAGAACATAGTTTTTTAATTGATCATAGAAGAAGTTACGAAGAAGTTGCAAAAGACTCTAAAGAGAAGACAGGAACGAGAAAACTGCCCAACTGCATATAATACTTCGTTATCTCTTATAGAAGTTAGTACTTCTCCGGTATCGTCAGCGTCTGAAAGTCGTAGTAGGTCGGGTAATTCCACTTACACCAGCATTCCAAAAAAAAGTATGCGTCAATTTTCCTCCGTTATCGAAGACCTGCGACAGGTATGGAGTATCAGATAGAGCAGCAGCAGCGATTGCGTCGTCTATTTTATTCGACATTAAGTCTGATATCGAGGTACAGACATAAAGTACGAAGAGAGAGAACTAAACCTAGACAAAAGTTAATGAAGGCGATCGCAATCCCAAAAGAGTCTGCTTTATATTTTAATGGGAGAAGACAAAACGTTGAAGATTATTAAAAAAGGTGGTAAATGCTACAGGACTATGACAGTTGAGGAGCACATTTCACTAGTTCAAGAGCCAGGATCTATTTACATGGGGGTACGTAGTACTTAACGTTGGTGCAGCTAAAGGAATAGAAACTGCGATGACAAGGTTTCTATCACATGAAGGAATTCCCCAACATCAACTTATGGCAATCGGTTGTGATGGTACAAATGTAAATACTGGCAGGTATGGGGGTGTTATAAGACTGCTTTAAAAAAGGCTACACAAACCACTCTAGTGGATAATTTGTTTACTCCATATGAACGAACTTCCTTTGAGACACTTGTTTTTTCATCTTGACGGGGGTAATTTGGGACCTAAGTCTTACACTGGGACATTGGGGAAAGCACTCGAGACTTGTGAACAATTGCCTGTTAAAAAATTAAAGGCGCGCATTTTAAAGGCACACAGGATGCCTCAACCTTCAATACCTAGAATGTTTAAAGTAGGCACGCAGGATGCTTCAACCTTCAATACCTAGAATGTTTAAAGTATAACTTTCCATGCTTCAACATATATTGATTTAATAAATTGGCAAAAAATATTAAGTGAACCACCAATTATGAAAAACTTGCCTGACCAAGAAATTCAGATGATAGCTGCTATTTCTCAATGCACAAAAAGGTGCAATAAAACCCAAATTGGAATCACGGAACTTAATGCCTAAATTTGAGACAAAACGAGATTTTCGAGCAAATTAATTGGTTTTTTTTAATAATATTTTTATAAAAAAAAGTTGTGTTTTTGATTAAATGTGATTAATATATATCCGAATTATATATTGCGTGTCATTTATCACCTATTTATCATTAAATTGAGCTTAATATTTGGCCATAACTGTACTATACTTTTATCATTAAATTTAAATTTTTGAGGTCAGTGCGGAGGCAGAAGATATTCATCAAATTGATTAAAAAATTACATTTATATTAACTTTAATATAATGCACCAATCCCCTCCTATTACAACTTTAAATCAGTAAGAAATTATTTTTGCATACATCCATGCTCCACCCTAATGCGCACTATAAATTAGTATAGTTACCGGGATTGCGCACACTTCACTTAAAATTCTAATATAACTAAAAAAACTATTCCACTTCCTACTTCAATGTCGTGGCACCATGTTGGAGCACACGTTGTTTAAGGTTTTGCATTTTCTCTTAATTAATTAACTTTTTCAAATATCAAGTTGCTTTTTCAATCTGTTTAACTATCTAAACATGAGGGCTTAACCCTCTTATTATGTATAATTTTTATTTTGTTTTTCCTCAAGGTGATAAAATAATGCATTTTTTATTGTGTTTGAAAATCGTCCAGTGTGGTTATGAAGCTGTTTTTTACGGTTAACCTCACGTCAGTAAGAATTTGCATAAAACCTGTCTCAAGAATATGTAAGTGTAATTAATGTAAAAAATTGTTTTTAGATGTAATAAAGGGAATAAACATTCCCGAAAGCTCGAGTAAATAACAAAGAGTTTCTTTTACCAAACCAAAGTTTTAACTACATCCTATATACATTAAACATATATATATATATATATATATATATATATATATATATATATATATATATAAATATATATATATATATAGTTTCAAATACCTGGGAGAGATTATACAGAAAACGGGACTGAACACAAAATCCAATGAAGAAAGGGTCAAAAAACTACAACAAGCGTACAGACTTACATGGAACCACTACAACAAAAGGAGTATTTCTATCAATGCTAAATTAAGACACTACAATACAGTAGTTCTACCAGAGGCCTTGTATGCCTCAGAAACAACGGTAATCAAGGGACGAACGAAAATCAAGGATATAGAAAAACAAGAGAGGAAAATACTAAGAAAGATCTATGGGCCGATTCAGAAAGAGGGGATCTGGATAAAGAGACCAACAAAAGAACTGTACGAACAGACAGAGACGGTTACAAACAACATCAGGAAAAGAAGGGCCAAATTCTATGGACACATATATAGGATGAATGAAAACAGACTGACCAAGAAAATTTTTAAAATGATGACTAATACAGTGAAAACCAACTGAGTAAAGGAAACCTTGGAAGACCTCCTGATACTCAAAATCTCCACAGAAGACATGACTGACAGGAAAATATACAGAGAAAAAATCAGAAAACAGAAGTTTGAACAAACTCCCAAAGAGGAGAAAACAGGAAAGAAGTGGACAGAAGAGATGAAAAAGAAACACAGTGAATAGGAAAGAAGTGGACAGAAGAGATGAAAAAGAAACACAGTGAATATATGAGAGGTTTCTGGGCAGAAAGAAGAAGGCAGAAAAAAATTACATGTTAATTGATTGTGTTTTAGCGCTCTCCTTAAAGGGGAATTATCGATAATAATATATATATATATATATATATATATATATATATATATATATATATATATACAGGGTTATGATATAGTAATGCACAAAATTCATAAAACGCACTATGTTCATTTTTGAAAACAATGCAAAAACACGTCAGTTTATTTTATTCCGCGTCTTTTAACATAAGTCAAGAATATGAAACGTCAAATTTGTCAAAGTTATGACATCAATTTTTAAATAGGAAGCTACTTTTTTTTTACATTATTTGATAAGGCTAGTTTTTCTGCATTATCAAAAAATAATTGAAGTAGGGGTCTCATAAGACAAAAAAAAAACGAGAAAATTAATAAAAAAACGAAATAAACTTCATTTTAGTAATAAATTTTAAATTAAACAGTCCATTAAACCAAAACTATTTCTTACAGCAATTGTTCAAACTGTGTCCCGTTCACTATCTGGCATAGGCCAAGACGATGGTAGACCTGATTTACAGAGTTTTGGATCATCTGCGGAATTATACGAGTCATTTCATATCTAATTCGTTCCATTAAGTCTTCATTGTCTGGTCGGTTAACATAGAACAGACTTTTTAAATGTCCCCACAGAAAAAAAACAAGGGGGTAAGATCAGGTGACCTAGGTGGCCACTCCATTGGTCCACGCCTTCCAATCCACCTTCCTTCAAACTGGTTATCCAGAAACCTTCGAACATTAAGACCATAATGAGGTGGTGCACCATCTTGTTGGAACCAAATACTGGGATCCAAATTTTTCCCGGTTCCATTTGGAACCGGAAATGCAGCAATTAGGTCCGAAAGCACTACCATACGAAGATGTTCCAAATATGGCTCAGCTGTTGAATACCCAGCGAAAGAAATAAGGACCAATAAATCTTCCCCTGATGATCCCTACCCAAACATTATTTTTTTGGGGGCGCTGGGTGTGTTTTGTCTGAATCCAGTGGGGATTTTCCCGAGCCCAGTAGCGACAATTGTGTCGATTTACTGTACCACTTAAATAAAACGTTGCCTCATCTGAAAATACTACACTCTTAAGCAAATTTAAATTTCCGTCACAATGCCTCATGAAGATTTCACAAAATTCCGAATGTCTGTCTGGATCATCTTCTGAGAGTTCGTGAACAAGTTGAACTTTGTATGGGTGCAGTTTTTCTTTTTTTAAAAACTTTACTACAAACGTAGTAAACTAACATTTTCTTGTAAGGCAATTTCTGTTGTAGTTGCGTAAGCGTTGTCTTCTAATGACAGCAAAATATCTAACTTTGCATCATTTTTGAGGTCTTTCAAAATGTGTTTCGTTAAATAAAACACATGCTTCTTCATGACTTCGAAGTCTATAGCCGTAATCTACCATCATTAAAATTTCTATCCTTCCTCTTTCGGTTAAAGGAGCCATCATAATAAAATTAGTATGACGCAAATTGTTAGACTGACACTGACAAACAGATGTTCTTACTAGGTAACTTTAAAAGTTTTAATTGTTTTAATATTTACTTTTTTTCATAAATTCAAAATCAAGTTTATTTTGTTTTTTATTAATTCTCTCAGTTTTTTCTTATATGACCCCTACTTCAATTATTTTTTCATAATGCAGAAAAACAAGCTTTATTAAATAATGTAAAAAAACTAGCTTCCTATTTAAAAAAAATTGATGACGAAAAGACGCGGAATAAAAAGAAACTGTTTGACGTGTTTTTGCATTTAAAAAAAAATAAACATAGTGCGTTTTATGAATTTTGTGCATTACTTTATCATAACCCTGTATATATATATATATATATATATATATACATATATATATATATATATATACATATATATATATATATATATACATATATATATATATATACATATATATATATATATATATATATATATATATATATATATATATATATATATATATATATATTGGGTTTGTTTTCGTTGATGTTGAGGGTTCAAGAGATATATGCGTCCGTTTAGGTTAACCGTTAGACGCATACCAAGCGCTCGTTCGTGGGATGCGACTACTTATAGCTATCTGGCTGCGGGTCATGCGCGTTGTGTGCGGTGCTTCGGTTCGATTGTTTGTTTGTCTTGTTCGTATATGTGTCTGGGGTGTCTGGGATTGCATTTTGAGGGTGGATCTGTACGTTCGCCATGCTGGCGGGAATCGCAAGGAATCGTCTCTCGTGTTCATGCAGTACTCTCGTTTTTCTATCTCTATTCCATGTATACCCGTGACATTTATTGGCTAATCTGTGTAAGAGTCCTTGAGTTTCTGAAATCTGTCCAGTGACCGGTGTTAAAAGAAAAGCGCCGGATTCTGATGGTGTTCCATCCGATGCGTGCAAGGTGTTTGGATATGTATGCGATGTGCTTAAGTATGATAAATAAATTCTTGATGAATTTGGCAATTTTACCACGGGGTGGAAGAGAGGTAGACGAGAAGGTGGTGATGATTGAAATAGTGTGGAACATATTAGATGATAAGGTTTTGAGGTTTAGGATGCCAGACGCGGTTACACTCGTCGGGTACGCTGCTGACTTAACGGTTGTCGCTGTCGCAAGAACGGAAGAAAGGCTGAAAGCGATAATAAATGGGGCAATTGTGAGATTGACCGGCGGATGGGGGGAAAAGGGGCTTGTTGTAGCACCCCACAAAACCGAAGCGGTCCTGCTAATTGCGAGAAGAAAGCTGCGTGAACTGACCGAATGGGGACAGTTGACGTACCAGTTCGTCAGTCTTGGGGCGTCTTGGGGTAAAGATTCGTACGTGATCACCAAGTCCGTAGCAGAAAACGTCGTTAAAACTGAAGGCCGCAGTTTACCGATCGCCATTTTCTGCCTAGCGATTGGTAAATATTTAAATTTCCCCAAATGTTCGTCAGAAAATTTGTCTTTCAGTTGCAGGTAGCTTTAATGAGCCCGTGTCAGGTTGGATCGATAATTTATATGGCCTAACGGATTACTCAGGGTTTTGAGGGCCAACGCGAAAAGCCGATATAGTTCCAGCCGACTATGTCATAAACGGAGTTATTGCAGCTAGTTGCCAGGTATCATCTAAATTGTAAGAGAAGATCTCGACGCTTTTTATTCGCAAATATCTGAATGTTGCTTTCTTGGCGTGTTTCAGTGAGAAGGTAACGGAAGAAACGCTCAAGATTCTTCGCATCGCAGAAGCTATTCCAATCTATAATTACGTCTGTTCACCAGAAAAACCCATACTATGGTGTAAATAGTATTAACGCATTTCTTACAATTCCTAATTAACGAGACTGGTGGCAGACAAGACTAGACATACAAAACTGGACAGACAAAACTAGACAGGCAAGACTAGACAGACAAAACTAAATTAAAAAAATTGGTTCGGTCGAATCTCTCACTAACTACACCCCTATTCCGCTTTGACTTTTAGTATGCGCCACCTCGGTATCGCATATTTTGCATTCATTCAAAGTGGGCAGCCCAGACGGTTAATGAAAACTGCCCTAGTTGTCTCCTCCTTGACCAGGATTTGAAAGGTCTCCCGCATTGGAAGGCGGGTATGTGATCAACTACACTAGCGAGGAGGACAAACAGACACCCAAGACTAGCCAGACAAGGAATTCATAAAAAATCCGAGATGAAGTGGCCGGCGACCGAGTGGCCTATCGCCTGCATTGATCCGAAACACAGGTAACAAAACACCCTACCACCGAACTAGTCCATCGAATGTGAACTGGATGACCTCGTTGACGTCCTCCAGTGTCTTGAGGGACTTCGGGTAGGTCACCAGCGGTCGGAAGGCGTAGAAGAAGGGCTGCAGCAGCACCCAGATGAATTTCCCGAACGTCGTGCAGAACAGCTTCGGCTCCACGTACGTATGTCCGTGTCCCTCAACTCGTCACCTTGATACTTGTGGTACTGCAGATGATACTATTTAGAGCTAATGGAGAGTGGTACGCTAATTGGTAGGTTCGCGAATAACCAAACAGTCTGTTGTGCATCGGCCTGGCGGGTCCGAAGGTCAAATTGTGCGATATCTCAATATTGTTAGGTTTTCTCCTAGTGGACAATATATACTGCTTGTAAAACAAAAAACTTTCAGATAACACCCACATTTACGGGCAGTGTCGATAAAATAATGGCAGATAGAGAATGTGGTAAACATTAGGCCTGGTAAAGATAACAAGCATATCTATACTTGTTTTCAGGATTTTTGTGGCCTTGTTTATGTTGGAATACGTATAAAGATCATTCTTTGTACTATGGTGGTGCTATGTATAGATAAATTTGTAATAACTTTCTCAGTGAAATAATATTTGGTCACTTTCACTATTAGGATACAATCACAAAACCTATTATTGAAACTATTTTTTTGTTTTTTATTGTTTATGTACTTTATAAAATGCTTCGTGGGCCGTATAAAAGGTCGACGAGGGCCGCCATTTGCCCAGGCCTGATTCTACTGTGATACCGGAGAATGAGAGTTCTTATGACGAATCCACACCACCAGTGATAATTGAAAAAGCAAAATCTTTAGTTTAGATTATTTTTTTATGGGCCCTCGCATGAGTAATAAAAAATATAATCTGCAACTCGTGCGGTATTGCCAATTTCGCTCTCATGGGCAAATGACAACTTACCGCCCTAGTTGCACAATATAATATTCAGTCCGTTATTTACATTTAGACTAAAAATACTTATTTACATAGTAACATACTTATTTAAATAAAATTTTCTTGATTTCAAAGTATAATATTTCATAGATTGACCCTGTCATTGTTCAATTGCGTTAATTACGATTTTCAATTCGTTTGACGGCGCGATGCAAATCGGGGTGCTTACTCCAACAATGGAATCAAAACCGGTCTGGATATCCGCACGAGCTGGGAAATATTTGATCGATTAACGCTGACTATTCACTTTTCATAACAATGATAGCAGCACTGCACTTATTACAATAATTACCATCACCAAACGAAATGATACTTTGTGTGCTAAAACAATGTGCACTGTCCTGCGCAGGTGTATTTACTCATATTTAATTTACATTTTCTTATTTCGTATAAATTCCGTGTAATTTTCTTTTAGTGGACACTTGATATTTTAGAATGGAATCGAAGAGTGAAATCTGCGAGTTTTACGCCGGCAAAACGATCCTGATCACCGGAGGCACGGGCTTTCTCGGGAAGATTTTAATCGAGAAACTGCTGAGATGCTGCGACGTCCGAAAAATCTACGTGATAATCCGTTGCAAGAAGGGAAAAGCGGAAGCGGATAGGTTCGAAGAGTTGTTCAAACAACCGGTGAGGAATTTAAACAGTTTGGATTGAGATCAAAGTACATAATTCGTTTTGTATTAGGTTTTCGACAGATTGAAGATTGAGCGACCGGATTTCGAGCAAAAATTGGCCTTGATCATCGGAGATTGCGTTCTGCCAAAGTTGGGATTGAATGAGTCGGACGAAAGGAGATTGATCGATGAAGTCGAGGTGGTTTTCCACTGCGCTGCTACTGTAAGATTCGATCAGAAGTTGAGAACGGCTGGCTACATCAACGTCCGTGCCACAATCGATTTATGCGAAATGGCGCGAAAAATGCCGAATCTTAACGTACGTTAATAATGAATTTTTAAATTACAATCTAAAACGATACCTTCCAGGCCTTCCTTCACGTCTCGACCGCGTACTCGTTTTGCCCACGCAGAGAAATCGACGAAGTCTTTTACAAGCCCAAAATGACACCGAAGCAACTTATACAATTGGTCGAAATCCTAACGGACGAACAGATGCTCGAATGCAATGATAGGTAAATATGCTATTAAGAGAAATTAAATCAAAAGACATGTAAAATTTAGTTTGTTAGAGAAATGGCCCAATACTTACGCCTTCTCTAAATCCATCGGCGAAGATGCTTTCCGAGAAAATACCAAGGGACTTCCAGCCGCTATGATACGACCTTCCATAAGTAATAAACCTATCACCCATTCCAATTATTAAATTTATTTTTGTTTATCTTCTTTTAGTAGTTTCTACATATACTGAACCGATGCCGGGATGGATTGATAATTTCTATGGGCCAGTCGGCGTGACCGTTGCAGGAGCTGTGGGTCTGTTGCGAACTTTGCACGCGGATCCTTTGGCCAAAGCAGACTTAGTTCCGGCAGATTACTTAGTAAATGCTATGTTGGTCGCGACTTGGATAGCGTCGAAGGCGTAAGAAATACAATATATAAACAACGTCCTCTTTAAAAAAATATGTTTTTCTTGTTTGATTCAGTATCGGGGAAGAAGCTAAGGTTTACAATTACGTGTCATCTGTGGAAAACTCGTTGGATTGGAGTAATGTTTAAGAAGGGATGTTTGCAAATACAGTTTTCTGTTTTGTTATTCTTTTGCAGAAACGTATATGATGAAGACGAAATTCTTTGGCAAACAAATTCCAACGACGAAGGCGATTTGGTATTACTGCTTCGCTCTGCACAAGTCTAAATTCGTACACCAACTGAGTATTATTTTCTTGCACTTGCTTCCCGCTTACGTCGTGGATTTCATCGTTAGATGTCTCGGCAAGAAACCCTTGTAAATATAACTCAAATAAAGCTTTGAAAATCAATTTAAAGGAAATGTTGATTACAGAATGGTGAATGCTTACAAGAGGATTCATCGTTTCATCGACGTAATATCGTATTTCTCGAGTCGACAATGGAATTTCACAAACGATAATACAAGGGCTATGTGGAAAGATTTGAATTCTGCCGATAAAAAGCTTTTCTGCTTTTCAATGGCCGATTTAGACTGGGACAGCTGGTTCAAGAATGGTGTTCTGGGTGGCAGAACGTATTTATTGAAAGATACGATAGATACCGTTCCAAAAGCGGTTCGTAAAATCAGACTGCTGATGGTAGCTCATTACACGATTATCGGACTCGTTTTGCTGCTAATTTTAAAATGCCTAATGTACATATTTAAGGTGTTGATTTAATTAAGTTAGAAATATATTAAATGTAACCACGGGCGTAGCCAGGGTTGATTTGATTTGGCAGATTGTGTTGTTATACCTATGTAGTTCTTTACATTCCAGATATTTACTCGCCAGATTTAAATATAGGTAAAATAAAGCTATTTTTCCAATAGTTGGGTAATACTCCTGTGGACAGGGATAAGTTGAATATGATACTGAGATGATTGGAAATACTAAGATAGCAGTTTTTCAGGAAGAAACGGGTGATTTCATCAGGGCCTGAGCTGGCAGTTTGCTGTTTTTTTCAAGAAGTTGATCTGATGTAATTTTGGGACATGGTCGAGGTTGGTGACTTTTATATTCAAAAGTAGACTCTTAAAAGAAGGTCATTAGGGCATACTGTTGAAGCATGAAGGATATACTGTTAATTTTTTTAAATTCAAACAATACATTAACAGTGCATTTTTTACTAAGTAGGCTGCTGACGGTAACTTTTCCCATGTATCAAGCTGTTTACTGCACTGTGATTTAAAATAAATTCTTCCGAATAAAACCTAATGGTGTATCGCTTCAACAGTGGATACGTTGACATGTTGTTTATGGGGAAGTCCTCATAATTCTGCTCCTGCAAGTCGATTGTGCGCTGAGCGGTTTCCTAACAGTGAAAACCTATTTCACAAAAATTCACCGCTCTAGTAATCTGTGCACGAGAAATTGGTTCAAGCAAGTCAAGGTCGGGATAGTGGACCTGGCATTTTGGATGCCGAAGAAGAAATCATAAACCTTGTAGAAGTAGATCCTTCTAGTATTACTCGACAAATATCTCGCCAAGTAGATGTCTCATATCGAATTGTCTGGTGAACACCACAATTATTTCCTTTCCATGTACAAAAAGTACAGGCTTTACAACTTGAAGATCATCCTTTACGTTTACAATTTTGTCAACAATCGTTTAGTTCGCCAACATTTAGATATTGTGTTGTTAATGTGTGAAAATAAGTGGATTGGTCGAGGTGATTCTGTTCTATGGCCTCTTCGGTCAGGCGATCTTAACCCCGTTGATTTCTATATGGAGCGTTATGAAGACCACGACCCCATAAAACACCAACGAAATAATTAATTTAGTTGATCTTCGCAACCGACAGCAACAATTCGAGGCTTCAACAATTCGACAGCAAGGCCAAGGTCTAGTAAAGTATGCCAATCCATGGATAAGTCGAGGGAGACATTGCGTTCAACAACACGGCAATAACTTTGAACAACTAATATGATTGATGAAAGTGGATTCCATGAAAAAATTTAAATAATGTTTTATTTAATATGCTTAATCGCAACTTAAAAAAAAACAACCAAAATTTTACAACATAAATATTTCTCTTATTATGCAACTTGTGTTAAGATATTTTTACATTAATGACCTTCTTTAAAGATGTTTAATCATCACCCATTACCAATAAAATCATTATTTTGTAAAAATCATTTAAATCATTACATTATTTTGTATTTATTCACTGACCTGATCAATTGTGTGCAATTAATTTTTAAATGTATTTACTAACCTGATATTGTGTGCAATTAAAGCAATGCCAACAGCAGCTTTCGCCTTCGACATATTTCTTCGCTTGTCCCAAATCACAGGGAAGACTGCAGACGGACTCGGGGGGCTTCGGATTACCCAATTTGAATTGGATCTCTATAAATCACAAACCTGAAGAATTTGCGCTAAAGTAGTAAATGTCTGTAGTCTTACCGGTCATATTTAATCTTAATTCGCCTTCGACATATTCCCCCACCCGAATCCACTGATATTTTCCTGGGGAGACTTGTTTGAAGTGAATTATGTTATATCTGGCTGGTCCGTCTCCATTTACGTCGAAGTGAAAACGATCTCCACTTAATCCTAGAAAATAATTGAAAAAATTATTACAATGTTTTAATTAAATGTACGGTACTTTTTCTTAGCAAAAAATTGGTCAAACTTTAGTCAAAATTATTTTCTCTTTTCAGCCAAAATACATCGTTATATGCTAACATATCATTTTCGTGTTATACACTGGATTGATAACTTGTATTCACAGTTATATAAATCTAGATACTTATCACGACTCGAGTTTCGACTGTTAAAGGTCATTTTCAAGTAGGTAAAGTCATTTTAACAGTCGAAACTGGACTCTTGACAAGTGTCTAAATTTATATAACTGTGAATAACAAGTTATATAATATTTTTACATATTATAAGTGTGGCTAAAACATAGTGAGTTTCAATTCAGAGTAAAGTATGAATTACCACGTAGTAACGGTCGCAACCATACTAAACCACAAATAAAATGTTTAAATATTTACGTATATACATACTTTATTACACGTATAGGACCATTTTTTTCCCGAAATATCATGAAAAACAAGAGTCGTATTATATTTGTATCTTAGGATTCTTCTTTTAATTCATCAATTTTAAGTTAATTTACTGAAGTTGTTGGTGGCTATGCAGTTTAGAACTAAGCTGACTACAATTTTTGTCAGGAAATGTGTGGACACCCGTCCCTACTTATAACGCAGTTAACAAAATTTAGTTACGCTAATTTTGATAGACAAAACTTAATCTACGTCTAAAATTTGTCTATCAAAATTAGCGTAACTAAATTTTGTCATATAGTTTTGTCTATCAAAGTTTGGGCAGCTCAATTTTATCCATTTAGTTGTCCCTATGAAATCACATTTCACGAACTGACACTCGACGCGCAGTAGTGGCCGAGTCACTGTGACCTGCGACTGTTAATTTTTACTCAACTGACTAAACAATCCTATTCCCCTTTCTAATTGGCTGCATTTGTAATGTTCATACGGAATATATAAATCAAAACACATATATTACTATTAGCGTTTTACTACTTACAATTCGTGTATTACTACTGACGTATTAAGATTAGGTTATGTAGATAATAACTGCATTAAATGAAATATATATATATATATATATATATATATATATATATATATATATATATATGTATATATATATATATATATAAAGTAAGTTTAGAAAAATTCTAGCGCGACGAAAATATTTGAATATGTGTTGTGGATTGGTTGCACGAATAAATTTAATAAATTTATCATTATCAAGTTTTCAAGGGTTTCAAACTGATCTTCAAGATTCTTTTAACATTCATTTATAAAATGTTGAAATTAATTATGGACAAAATTAATAACTAAATTGAGTAATATTGTAATATAAATTAACTTGAGCCGTAAGTCTGTCCTGTTCTGTTGTATTATTATAAACCATTAATGTATTTGTTACTGGGAATTATTTCGTTGTTAAGATATTTATTTTGTAGCGCAGATATTACTGACGTATGTGTAATTTACTTGGTAATATGAATAGTTTGAGATATTTATTATAGATACTCATTTGTTTCTTATTGCGAAACTACATTTTGATGCAGTCTGCAATTATATCGTCGTCGACTATGTCGGTTGCTTAGGAGAGATCAAGGAAAATATCGCAGGGGATGTTATTAGCTTTTACGTGTCCGAATATATTTCTGACCACGTCAAAGCCCGCTGTTTCGGCGAATTTGTCGTTGGCTGCTTCGTGCTTTGATCAATTCGTGCTGTTACACACTTGTGATTTATTTGTATGTATGTATGTGTGTTTGTTGTATGTATGTATTTTCTACAAAAGGCAATTTTCAGTCGGATGATGTGCTTTTAGTATGAAGATAGTTACTTGAGAGCTTTTGAAGTTCATTTTTATAAATATATTTAGCAAAAAGGAGCGTCCCGAGAAAGTATGTATACTTAACCTTATAAATTATTATTTTTTCTATATGATCAGTAAACCATAAATATATAAAAAATACTAAAAGATAATTGCTAATTTGTTTCTTGTGCTGAACTCTTCCATTTTCTGTCTAGACTTGCTTGACCTAGTCTAGTGTTTCTAATCTGTATTGAATCATTATATAGTCTAGTTTCTATCTAGCATGTTTATCTAGTCTGTCGAGTTTGTTATATTACATCTCCAAATGTTAGACACTTTTACCGAATTAAAGAATTTTATTTATGTTTCTAAACCCTTT
The DNA here is from genome assembly GCA_944588485.1 of Phosphuga atrata. Classification (NCBI taxonomy): domain Eukaryota; kingdom Metazoa; phylum Arthropoda; class Insecta; order Coleoptera; family Silphidae; genus Phosphuga; species Phosphuga atrata. Next base: position 33,209,337 of record OX155900.1, read on the forward strand.
TTCTTCTAAAGTTAGCTCTACTTGGCATCCGTGAAATGCCCTATGGATAGTTGCCTTGGCATGCGTAAAATGTTTTGTGCGTAAAGCTTCCCTATTGACTGTCCAGCGACCTTCACCGCTTGCTTAGAGGTAGTGAAAGGGTAAATTTGATCTTGGTATTTTATATAATATAAATGTGGCTTCTACTTTGTGGCTGCAATTTTATCATTAATGTATTTAATAACTTTCTTCTTCTTTTAATTGTTACTTTTGCAATTTGCAAACTTCGCTATCATCTTTCTTTGTTTCAGAGCTGCGAAAAGACAAGAATTTGTATTTTTTATTAATATACATGCCGTAGGATTTTAAGGAGCAAAATTAAAACCTTTGCAATATGCATGTTTTCCATACATTATTGCTACTTGTTTACAATCTTATAGGCAAGAATGATTTACTCGATGTGATTTTTTTAAACATTCTATACAAGATAGGCCTTCCATAAATTATTGCTACTTCCTTACAATCCCGTAGGCAAGAATGATTTACTCGATCTGACTTTTTTCACAGCCGAAGCATGGTTCATGTGTTGGTGTAAATAAATCGAAAGAATTTCAGAATTTGGCGTGCGAAAGACTAATTCAATGTTAAATTAGTTTAAAGACATTTTCAATGAAACTCACTTACATCCTATAAAAATGACGTTTGGATTATTATTCCACTAAGATTAGATTGTTAAATATTTTTTTTATAAAATTTTAAGCGCTTATTTTTCAAAATGGGTGTTTCTAAGATTATGATGCAACTTGTTACATAACAGTTAAAAGATATAAAAAGTTGAATATTGAGATACAGAATTTTCTCCAAGATTGGTGCGTTAAACTCCATTAGATTGTTTCTCATTCCCTCACAATTATTGTATAACTTCCCACACTTTGCAGTACAATTTATATAATATGAAAAGACAGGTTAATCTTCAATTGAATGTATTATAATATATTCAATTGAATGTATAATAAGAAGGTGACATATGCAACAAACATACCGGTTTTAAAGTATGATTTAGCATATCGGTTTTAACGTATGATTTAGAACTGTGGAAACTCCTCGACTAGGAATATAGTGAGGTATGCCGAAAGATCAATTCGGACCCAACGACGCCTTCCGAATTGTGGCTGAATGGTGGCAAATCGAATTCTAACTTTGTCCCGTCTTAATTAGGATAACCAAAATACGACATGCCAGAAACTTAAGCTGCTTTTAAACTATATCTTCCTGACTTTAAGGATAACCTAAGGTTTACCAAAGTTAGGCATGCCACATTCGGCTATTAGGAAAGTCTGTGGTATGGCCTAATTTAGATCTATCATTGGCATTAATAACTTTAACCTTACTTTGATAACGAAAGGCTTAAAAAAGTAGGGCATGCACGATTTGGCTGCAATTGGGAAGTCTCCTGCCTGGCTTAACTAAGATATATCTCCGAGATTCCTGACTTTAAACTTGAACCAGAGTGAGACCCCACTTCAGAATCGAAGAGATGAAGTAGAAGAAAAGCAAATTGTAGGAGAATTAGTTTTAATTGATTTCGAGTTTCCGGATCAGTCTTGTGTTCATTTATTTTTGTATTGCAGTATAAAGTCATAATTAAATCAATTTATTTGAGTTCTTATTTGGTTATACGATATGTGTCTGGGGTCGCTGATATCCAGTTCTAATTCCTATAAACGGACAAGAATAAACGGAATAGATCTAACAATTATGTAGCTTCAGCTAACAAGCTTTCAGACTGGATTAAAACAACTAGTTTAATGTTAATTTTTCGAGCAAACAAAGTTTATAAATCAATTTATAACTATATAATTAATTTAGCAGTAATAAATGTTATATTAATAGTAAGTTAATCAAATTTATGGATAATTACTAAGTTGAAGGAGAATTGAGTTTACATATTGTAACATAGCAAATAGAACTAAATTATAATAAAGAAAATTAAAATGTATTTAATATAATCTAATTGATTGTTCTAATTTAATTGTTAGAACGTTTATGTCTTTCAGTACGTATAAATGTTCTGCTGTTAGTTCCTTGCTGCATTTTACGAACTCTAGACTTTGAAGGGGTGTTAATTCTTTCTCGATAAGCTGTACTATAACGAGTGGGACTGAGCCTGGTTTCCAAATCGCTGTCTAAAGAGCAAACCGCTCCCGGCTCAAACTTGATTGGAGTCCTCACAGACAAATGCGGTTTCCGAATGTGTTCCACAGTCAGTTTTGCCTAGTTAGGCAAGGGGATGGACGTGGAATTCGGCTCGCCTAATTAAAATCAAACTGAAAGTTCTAGCCGAACTCGGACCAGATTAGATTTTGGTGATAGCATGCAAGTGAGGCTTCCCAAAGTGCACCACATCAGATTTTCCTAATTTGGGAGACAGACGTATGTTGCAAAAGTGATGAAGGTCGTTTTCTGGTTAGGACCTCATTAGGACCAAACACGGAATTCAGCATTCCTAAGTCCTATTAAAGACTAAACTGAAATTTCTAGCCGAACTCGAACCAGACTAGGTTGGGGTTATAACATGCAAGTGTGGCTTCCGAATGTGTAAAACATTATGCTTTCCTAATTAGGCACGGAGATAGCCGTGCATTACAAATGTGATGAGAGCCTTCTGCAGTTGCCACATTTGGACCAAACACGGCATTCGGCGCGCCTAACAAAAACCTAATGAAATTCCTAGTCGGGTCGCCGCGGCCAGTTTGCCGTTGGCCAATTCGCCGCCGTGCCATCTCGCCATCGCGACAGTAAGAAAAAAACAGTAAGTTCGTTTCGTTTATTAGTGGCCCTGGTACAGACAGAATTTTTATTTTCGGCAGAGAAAGGAATTGATAGATTTAAAAAAATTGTGAAATGCTGGTTGGCGATGGAACATTTAAAGTAAGACCTTCTTTTAAAATGTGGAATCTTTGTAATAGGACGGTTAAGGGTAATGATAAAATCAATAATTTTGCAGATGCAGTCGGAAACAGAGCTCGGTATGGATCGTCCTACAATTTGGAGATTTATAGACGGTCTGAAGAAGACACAAAAAGGTAATGAATTGTATTATCAACAATTGTTAGCTTGAACCTACCGATATTTAAATAACTTCCTAAAGATACGTTAATGTAGGTAGAGGAAGTCCATCTCCTCTACCTACATTAATGTATCTTTAGGAAGTTTTAAATATCGTTAGGAATACTAATTCTAGTAGTACTCTATTAGAATATAGAATTTATTCTTATATATATATATATATATTTATATATATATATATATATATATATATATATATATATATATATACACATTATTTCTGGTAACATACCAAACATATTTTCAAATATTGCTTTTTGTTTATTGAGCAATAAACAAAGAAATTCAGGATGCAAAATCTTCAAATTTTATTGCCACTAAAACGTATACTTGACAGAAAAGAAGGTCTTACTTGAAATGTTCCATCGCCAAACCGCATTTAACAATTTTTAAAAATCTCTCAATTCTTTTCTCTGCCGAAAATAAAAATTCTGTCTGCACTAGGGCCACTGTTAGTAAAACGAACTTACTGTTTTTTTTTTCTTACTGTCGGGATGGCAAGATGGCACGGCGGCGAGTTAGTCAACGGCAAAGTGGCCGCGGCGACCCGACTAGGAATTTCATTAGGTTTTTGTTAGGCATGCCGAATGCCGTGTTTGGTCCAAAATGAGGCAACCGCAGAAGACCCTCATCACATTTGTAATGTACGGCTATCTCCGTGCCTAATTAGGAAAGCCTAATGTTTTACACATTCGGAAGCCACACTTGCATGTTATCACCCCAACCTAGCCTGGTCCGAGTTCGGCTAGAAATTTCAGTTTGGTCTTTATTAGGACTTAGGCATGCTGAATTCCGTGTTTGATCCTAATGAGGCAACAGCAAAAGGCCTTAATCACTTTTACAGCATACATCCGTCTCCCTACCTAATTAGGAATATCTGATTTGGTACACTTTGGGAAGCCACACTTGCATGCTATCACCACAATCTAATCTGGTCCGAGTTCGGCTAGAACTTTCAGTTTGATTTTAATTAGGCGTGCCGAATTCCACGTCCATCCCCTTGCCTAATTAGGCAAGCTGAATGTGGAACACATTCGGAAACCTCATTTGTCTGTGACGACTCCAATCAAGTTTCAGTCGGGAGCGGTTTGCTCTTTAGACAGCGATTCGGAAACCAGGCTCAGTCCCACGCGTTATAGTACAGCGTATCAAGAAAGCAATTAAGAAAAAATCAAGAAAATCAAGAAAAAAACACCCCTTCAAAGTCTAGAGTTCGTAAAATGCAGCAAAGAACTCACAGCAGAACATTTATACGTAAGAAAGGCAAAGAAGATTCTACTTAGAAAAGGGAATAAACCCACAGACCTACCTTCCTCATTCCGTTCAATACGTTTACTTGATGTAACAGGGAAACTACTGGAACAGCTACTGCTCTCAAGACTAAAGGTCTTCCTTTACTCAAAAAATGCAAAAATCTTTCAGATAGGCAGTATTCAGTAGGGTTTCGAGAGGAATGGTCTATCGTGGATGCTGTTTTGAGGGTCCTAGGAGCCAACAAAAACTTTTAGCTGGCACACAGCGAACAAAGAAGATGCCTTCAATTTGGCAGCCTGGAGAGATATTATGACAGAGTTTCAAGAAAAAAAAATCCACATACATTTTGCGCCTTATTGGCAGCTACCTATTCAACAGAAAAATAATAATAGAAACAGGCGGAGAATCTGCAGAGTGAGAGGTAACCAGTGGTGTGCCGCAGGGTTCTGTTATGGGCCCTACGCTATGGAACATCTTATATGATAACGTACTGAGGCTAAGACTACCCTACAGCATAGAAATTGTTGGCTTCGCTGATGACTTAGCCATTGTGGCAACCGGAAGGACAGAGAACGAGTTGATGGATAGGGCTAACATGCTCATCAAAATTGTGGGTAACTGGCTGGAGGACGCAAGGCTTAAGCTGGCAGCGGAGAATACAGAAGCTATTCTCCTTACGGGCCAAAGGAAGATAGGACCCATAAAATTTAAAGTGAAAGGAGAGACAATAATCCCAAAAGAATCTATAAAATATCTAGGGATAATTATTGACAGGCAACTATCTTTCAAAAAGCACATCAAACAGGTGACGACTAAAGCTGCTAAAACAATCAAGACCATAGAAAAATTAATGCCTAAAGTAGGCGGTCCAAAAAGCAGCAAAAGAAGAATGCTAGCTGCCGTAGTTCACTCTACCATCTTGTATGGCGCTCCGGTATGGGTTAACGCCATAGAAAAATCTAGCATAAGGAAAATGCTAACTTTTCTCCAGCGCAAAATAGCAATAAGAGTCTGCAGCGCCTATAGGACGATATCAAGAGATGCTGTACTTGTGATAGATGGTATCCCGCCAATAGAGCATACCTTTGAGGAAAGAGTCCTGCTTCATAAAACAAGAAACGACCTAATAGTGACAAACAAGAAGGAAAGAAGAAAAATCTCTAGGGCGCAAACGTTTGAAAAATGGCAAAGAATGTGGAGCAATGCTAAATTCGGGTCGTGGACTAGGCTTCTTATCCCATAGATAGAACCATAGCCCATGGTTCTATCTGTGGGTTAAGAAGCCTAGCCCACGACCCGAATTTAGCATTGCTCCACATTCTTTGCCATTTTTCAAACGTTTGCGCAAGACTACACAGGGAGGTTAGCTATTATATAACCTAGGCACTCAGCGGCCATGGTGCGTTTAAAGAATACACCTGCCACATCGACAAAATAGCAGACAATCTGTGCAGATACTCTGGCTACACAGATAGTGTGCAGCAAACTATATTTGAGTGCGATCGATGGGGCCCAGAAAGAGATATATGGATAAACCAGACACGATCCGAACTAAAAGTGACAACATTAGTTGACATAATGCTTAGATCGCCTACCGACTGGGCGTACTCCGAGGATATGTCTGTTACAAAACATAATCAGTGGTAAAGAGAAGGACGACAGAACGAAACAAGACGTAGATAGAAATAAATTCTGAACACCTAAACACTGATGTGAATGGGGGATGTGGGAATGGACATATATTTTAAAACATATACAGCGACATCTTGTGGAAATGTTAATAGCGGTACCAAGATGCTCATAATTCAGGGGGGCCACTTGACACATTCTTGACAAGTTAACGTCTATCGTGCTTGCTACGTCCCCGCCCCAAAGGAAAAAAAGAACATTTATACGTACTGAAAGACTTAAAGTTCTAACAAATCAATTAGAACAATCAATTAGATTATATTAAATACATTCCAATTTTCTTTATTATAATTTAGTTCTTTTTGCTATGTTATAATATGTAAGCTCAATTCTCCTAGAACTCAGTAATTATCTATAAATTTGATTAACTTACTATTGATATAACATTTAATATTTCTAAATTAATTATATATTTATAAATTAATTTATAAACTTTGCTCGAAAAAAAACCATTGAAATAGTTGTTTGAATCCAGTCTAAAAGTTTGTTAGCTGAAGCTACAGAATTGTTCTATCTATTCCGTTTTTTCTTGTCCGTTTATACGAATTAGAACTGGGTATCAGCGACCCCAGACACTCAGATCGTATAACCAAATAAGAACTCAAATAAACTGATTTAATTCTGACTTAATACTGCGATACAAAAATAGTTGAACACAAAACTGATCCGGAAACTCGAAATCAATTAAAACTAAATCTCCAAGAGTTTGCTTTTCCTCTACCTCATCTCCTCGATTCTGAAGTGGGGTCTCACTCTAGTTAAAGGTTAAAGTCAGGAATCTCGAAGATATATCTTAGTTAGGCCAAGCAGGAGACTTCCTAATTGCAACCGAATCGTGCATGTCTAAGTTTTGTAAGCCTGTCGTTATCAAGGTAAGGTTAAAGTTAGGAATGCCAATGGTAGATCTAAGTTAGGCCATGCCACAGACTTTCCTAATAGCCGAATGTGGCATGCCTAACTTTAGTGAACCTTAGGTTATATATATATATATATATATATATATATATATATATATATATATATATATATATATATAAGTAAGTAAGTAAGTAATACATGTAATGTAAATAATATAAGTAAAGGAAACATGACACTTAGTCATTGATGTCTTTAGTTTTCTTAAGTTTGAATCAGCCGCTCCATGGAAAGACCGACAATTGATTAAAACGAACTAAACGTCATTTGACAAAACAGATAATTAAATGTGAATAATTTATAAATTTGTAAAACTAGTTATTACTTGAATTAGAAACTTTTAATGTTGTTGCTCTTATTCTTATAGGTAAGATAAATCATTAAAACAACTATTGTAAATAAATACTCTTATTCTTATAGAGAAACGCAATTTCGTTTTTAATTCTAAGAATCTTGGGACTATAGAAAACATATTATAAAACAACATTTTTTTTTCGGATATTTCAAGAGAAATGGAAATTTGAATTCATAGTCAAGGCATTGGCCACTGAGGGAAAAACTAATGTCATTACTATAACCTCAAGACAAAGAGATTTTCAATATGCCACCTGAGTTCGAAAACATTGCACATCATGAAAAGTTAAAGAATAAAACTGTTTTTAAAAAAGTAAAAGCAACTTTAATAAAAATGGGTACTTTAAGAAGAGTTTGGATTACTTTGAACACAGATAATTAGAAAGAATACAAAGATGAAGATGGGAATATACACTTCCATGGATACTTATTAGAAGAACAAGAAAAATATCTCCAAACAAAAACAAATGAGCAACCAAAATCAGAAGTACTTAACAAAAGAGATATTTAAAAAATTTGTCCTTGAAGCATTTAATGGTGCGAATAATAATGTATTACAATAAATTGAAACCTTTGAAAGTGAATGTACACGGTTCAATATAACCCAAGATATAGATATAATTGGAATTTTAAGACTGTTTTTAAAAGGCTCATGTACCGACTGGTACAGTTCAATGCTTATAAAATATACATTGGACTCTGATTGGGGAAAATGGAAGAAAATATTCTATGATACCTATGCAGATAAAGGTTGGACTCCGGTGAAATACGCCATTGAATTTAAATATATTTATGGTTCTTTATTAAGACACACAGTATGCTCTAAAAAAAGAAAAACTTTTATTAGAAATAAACAAATCAGTGGACAAGCTCATGTTGATTGATTTAATTGCTGTGGGACTTCCAGATTACATATTTGATAGAATAGACCGAAGCAAATTGAAAGAGACCGAAGATATTTTTAATGAAATAAGAGGTCTAGAACACCTAGTGAAAACAAAAAGTTGGGATAAGAAAGAAAAGATGTACCCAGAAAACAAAATGAAAAAAATAGAAAAACAAAAACCATGCAGAATATGTGAAAAGGAGAAAAAAGGTGTACGTTACCACACTGAAGAAAATTGTTGGTTTAAAAATTAACAATATGAAAATCGAAGAGATCAGGTTAGAACTGTTAATAATTCAGAATTAGAACCAGAATTGAATGAAGAAAATCCAAAAAACTAATAATACCACCATAAATAAAAATCAAATTGCTATTGAATGATACCTTAGAAGTTTCTGGAATCTATGACTCTGGATCAAATGTGTCTTTAATTAATGCAAAATTATTGAAAATTAAAAAAGGAAAAACAGGTTATCTACAAATAGTAAATTTGAGGACGATTAATGGTGTAAAGAAAACAAATGGTATAGTAACACTGAAGTTAAGAATCTACATTATTGAAAAAACGATGGATATATTTGTTGTGGATAATGAAAATTTTAATTACAATTTTCTTAATGGTTTGGATTGTATCAAGAATTTGAAACTAATTCAAAATGAAGATCTAAGGATCACACAATATATCACACCAAAAGAAAATAAAAATGTCAACATTTCTGATGTTCGAAAAGATGAAAAGGCTTTGGACTCTAAGGGAGCAAGGAAATATTGAACAAATAATCAAATATAACACCTAACCACCTGACATACGTCTCTCAGACCCAAAGTAGCAGTAATTTTCACACCTGAGACGTATGGCAGGTGGTTAAGGGATAAGGTAAATTTCAATGAGCATATAAATGCTAATGATTTTGAAATTTCAATAAATTATTTAGATCTGGATCAACAATCAGAAATAGATAAGTTGATTGACAAATACCAACCAGTATTTGCTAAAGACAAATATGATGTAGGTACTGTAAAAGATTATGAAGCACATATTGACTTAATGGTAGATAAATACTGTTATAAACGTCCATACAGATGCACAATTAAGGATCGACAAGAAATAGAAAATCAAATAGCAAAGCTTTTAAACAAAAATATGATTGAAGAATCATACAGCCCTTTCGTAGCTCCAGTAACTTTAGCATCTAAAAAAGAAGAAAAACAAAAATCTAGGCTATGAATAGATTTTAGAGAATTAAATAAAATAGTTGTTCCCCAATCTCAACCTTTTCTACAAATTGAGGATATAATGGTAAAGACTAGGAACTGTAAATATTTTTCTACTTTAGACATAAATTCAGCATTCTGGTCGATTCCTTTGAAATTAAAAGACAGAAAAAAACGGCATTTGTAACTCAAGAAGGTCATTTTCAATAGACTTGCCTCCCATTTGGTTTGAAGACAGCCCCAGCTATTTTTCAAAGGATATTGAGCAACGTCATAAGAAAACACAAACTCTCGGACTATGTAGTTAATTATATAGATGACAAAAACTTTTGAGGAACATATACCTCATCAATCAAAACTACTGGAGGCAATACTATTTGAAGGTTTTAGTCTCAAATTCTCTAATTGCACTTTTGCAGAAAATTCTGTAAGATACTTGGGTCATATAATAGAAAATAATTCTATCAGACCACTCAAAGATTATTTAATTGCTATCAAGAATTTCACAATTCCAGGGACAAGAAAGAACATACGCCAATTCTTAGGGAAAGTAAATTATCATCATAAATTTGTTCCAAATATTTCAGTTATTCTAGATCCACTACACAATTTATTAAGCAAAGATGTGAAATTTATCTGGTCAGAAGAATGTCAAGAATCTTTTGATAAAATCATTGCTCGGTTCACAACCAATTTTGAGAATTTTTGATCCAGATTTACCAATTGAGATATACACAGATGCAAGCATTAAAGGAATAGGGGCCGTGCTGAAACAAAAAGATGAAAATGGAGACAGTAAGTCAGTGGCATATTTAAAAAAAAAACTGAAAAACGCACAAAAACGAGAAAAGGCAATATACCTAGAATGTTTAGCTATAAAAGAAGCGGTAAAATACTGGCAACATTGGCTTATTGGAAAGGAGTTTCTGGTATATTCCGATCATAAACCTTTAGAAAATCTGAACATAAAGGCTAGAACGGATGAAGAACTTGGAGATTTGACATATTACTTATCTCAATATAATTTTAAAGTAAAATATATTCCAGGAAAATCTAATCAAGAAGCAGATTGTTTGAGCAGAAATCCGGTTTAAGAACCTTATGAAAATACACATGAAATTCTGAAAGTAGTAAATCTAATCAATCTGAGAGACATAAAAAATGATCAAAGTACAAATACCGATCTACAAAATAATATAAATAAATTTAAATTGAAGAACGACATTTACTATAAAAAATTTAAAAATAAAGATAAAGTTTTGTTATCAGCAGATTTTAGTAAAACAATAATAAAAGATGTACACAATACATATTGCCATTTAGGAACAACACAAATGTTAAATAAAATAACACCATTTTATACAGCAAGAAACATCACTGCTAACATAAAAAATATCTGTGAAAAGTGTGAAATCTGTATAAAAAGTAAATCAAGAAAAAAATCTAAATATGGTTTCATGTCACAATTGGGTCCAGCAACATATCCATTTGAAATTGTATCCATTGATACAATTGGAGGTTTTGGGGGATCTCGTTCAACAAAGAAATATTTACATCTTCTAGTTGATAATTTTACGAGATATGCCTACATTTTAACATCTAAAAACCAAAACTACAATGATTTTATAAAATTGATTAAGAAGGTGGCACAAGTTAACGATATAAACATTATTTTGAGGGATAAATTCCAAAGAATTTAAACAATTTCTAAAAGAGATAAATACAAAAATTATTTTTACTGCAGTTGATGCACCATTTTCAAATGGTCTCAACGAAAGAATAAATCAGACATTAGTTAATAAAATAAGATGCAAGATAAATGAAAGTGATAGAAAAATAGCATGGACAACCACTGCTCAAAAATGTGTAGAGAAATATAATGAAACAGAAAATACAGTCACAAAATTTGCCCCGAAATACTTATTGGAAGGCAAAAATGTAAACCTTTTACCACATGAATTAAAATTAATATGTGCAGACGAGGATCTGAACAGAGATAGAAAATTGGCTTTGGAAAATACAAATAAATCCCACAATTATAATAAAAAGCGGTTCGATCTACATAGAAAAGCATATGAATTGAATACAGGAGATATGGTTTACGTGGAAAATGGGAATCGTCTAAATAGAAAAAAAACTAGATGAATTGAGAGTTGGACTATACAAAATAATCAAAAAGTTATCCAATTCAATTTATGAGGTCGATACCGGACACAAGAAAACAGAATCAAACCTCTTCCATATTACCAAACTAATTCCAAGGGTGGGAGATGTAAAGAAAACGTGACACTCATATACTGATGTTTTCAGTTTTCTTAAGTTTGAATCAGGCGTTCCATGGAAACACCGACAATTGAAGAAACGGACTAAACATCAGTTGACACAACAGATAATTAAATGTGAAAAATTTATTAATTTGTAATAGTATATTACGTAATAAGAGTTGTAAGAAGCATATTACGTACGAGCGGAACAATTACGCGCGACCCGCGTAGCGGGGAGGGCGTAATTCCGCGAGTACGTAATTGCCTTACAACTCGAATTATGTACTATACTTTATCTACGACCACACTATTTTTTTTCTATTTAATAAGAAAATTATGTTTGATGTAACTGATATAGTGATTCATCGATATAGGCAACACAATGTACGCAGTGTCAGTGTCAAATGAAATAATTTATATTTACTTAATAATTTATAATCTGTTTAATTTCATTAATACCTATTAATACCTACTGTGTTGTATCAGTATCGTTTTGATTTTTCATGGAGCAGTCTATATAGCCTTCTGCTACTGCAGACGAACGCCAGCCACCATGCCTTTTTAGTGACAATAAATCACCACCGGAATCCACAAGAATAGTGGCTGACGAACGTCTGTAACAATGTCCTGTATAAAGAAAGATTTTCTTCCGGCAAATGAAGATAATTGGCAATTTGTTTAGGAATAGAGCCAATTTTATTTATTCCATTGCTTAGTGCATTTCTCATTTTGATAATTTAGAAAAAAAAGACAGGTTTACAGGTTTGGTAAAATTCTTTCGGTAGCACAAAAGATCTTTAAGTTTTTGTTTTGGAATCAGGAATTTCAATGATTAGAGATGTTCCGGTGTCTTCTATATGGCAGGGTTTGACATTTCGTAGTTCTTGTTTTCTGCAGGCACCACTAATGCCAATGATAAGAATAATCTAAAATTATATAAAAAAATATGTCGTTATGCCCATTAGAGAGCATTATAAGATAAAAAAGTAATGAATACCTTCATCAATAAATATTTGTTATCCGGCGAATTATTGAGGAAACTTTTGAATTTCTTGAATGGTTAAAATTTTTGATTTGTTGCTTTTAAATCCATCAGATTTTCTCTTTAGTAAAGCTATTAACTTTGAATGTTTTGAAATGTCGATGTTGTGCTTTATATTAATTGATGTCCGAACCATTCAATAAATTGCCCAAAGTGAAGATCACTGTTTGAGATAACTCATCAAAGTATAATAAAACATTTTCTGAAAAGGATTTAACTTTATGCTTCATTCTCCGGTCCATAAATTTTCTATATGCATCCTCGTATCAACCCCGAGATTTAATCTGTAGCAAATTATGGGCAGCTTGTTTCGCTTTTTCAACAATTTCGGGCGGAGTAGCATTTTCTATTTCGCTATCACTGGACATCACTGGACTTTAATTTTTATAATTGAAAAAAATATATAGTGTTTATGTATTAGTTTGACGTTTCAATTTTTTTTTGACAAATAACGGAATGTATTGGGTTACCTATATTAATGATAGTAGCAGCTCTCAACCAATCAACGAATTGTAAACCAAACGCACTACTGTGTTATTGAATCATTAAATAACATTAATCGCGGACTGTTACATACGTGTGTTGTAAGATGTATTTACATAATCCACGATCTGTACAATATTGGGCAATTATAATAGTGGTCGTAGATAAAACTAGTTATTACTTGAATTCGAAACTATAAATGTTGTTTCTCTTATTCTTATAGGTAAGATAAATCATTGTAACAACTATTGTAAATAAATACTCCTATTCTTATAGAGAAACGCAATTTCGTTTTTAATTGTAAGAAGCTTGGGACTATAGAAAACATATTATATATTTATTATATTTAGATACACATATATATATATATATATATATATATATATATATATATATATATATATATATATATATAAATATATATATAATCAATATATTGTAAAAAGAATTTACGATTTTGTGTGTCAGTGCACAAGATGTAGGTCACAAAAAAAAACCATTTGTTTGGTTTGTCTAGCCCTGTATCTACAAACATCTCCGAATCATCAAGCATAGAAGCTTTGGCACGCAATTCAATTGAATAGGACGTACCGGGATAATCTACCAATAGTTAAGTTAACATCCAGTTTTTAGTCGCTTTTTAGTTTTTTGTAAGACTGCAGGCCTTCAGCCCCTGGCACTATAGGCCCTGACCGTTTCATAGTCCCTTGCTTTGACGCAGCGAAACGGCTCAGATTGAGTATCTTGAGCTCATGTGCCAAAAGTGACTGAAGTCCGTACTATTGTTAGACATGTTATTAGTCCCGTTATACATATTTATATATATATATATATATATATATATATATATATATATATATATTATATATATATATATATATATATATATATATATATATATATATATATATATATATATATAGGATATTAAGAATTCTTCAAGATTTGTTCAATTGTTGTACCCAAAGAGGGGATATATACATAATTAAGACATGTATTATAATCGCCGCGGCGTCATAGAATGACGGTGAGATATGTTGGCGGCGAGATGGGATGGCGACGAGTTGGTTCGCAGAGAGACGGCCGCGCCGAGATACCCGCAGCGAGTTGTACTAGACCGGATAATTTAAACAAAATTAAATTCCAGGAAAAACTTACTGGATATTAAATATTCCCTCGACTAAGAACGCGATTTATATATCTTAAATGTTTCTTCTTCTTTTGTGAAAATTCTTTTGCAATTTCCATAGTCAATAAACAACTACAAAAATGAAATGTGAAAAGAAATTTTAATTGTAAGTAACAAGATTTTAGCGACGAGATAATGTTAATTTTGTTTTATCTTTGGAGTTGTCTGAGAAATAAACTGACTTCCTTTTTATTTCTTATAGTCAATATATAATTTTATGAATTACTCAGTATTATGTTAAAATATATTTCAATATAATACCAAACAGTATGCCTTTTATTAATAAAAACGTATACGTAATTCTAAAGCTTTTGATTAATGAAAAGTTTATTAAAAGGCATATACATTATTATAAATGTTGTGCTAATTGCTCTAATAACACCCCTGTCTATTTTCCTGATATTTTTCTCTTGGTAGGTATAGCGTATTTTGTATTCTTAATGACTGTGGTCGTAACTTTGTCAAGAGTAGTTGGTGTAAGTTTTTTTTGTTTAGGTTACACAATATGTGTTCTGGTTTCTGGAATACCTCATTCTTTAAAAACCTTGAATATGTACTTTGTAAATGAAATGTTTGTCCTACTTTACTGCAATTTTTAAGAGAGAATATTTTCGTTTTAAAGAATATTTACTGCATTTTAGCTCCAATTCCCAGTATAAATCCCGATTTTATGTATGAAGATCAATTTTATTTCCGTAGATAAACTATAGATCCCGAACAAAACGGCAGGTTACTGGCATTATAGGATACGAATGGCCAGTTTTATATATCACCTGATTATCTTTCTTTCGTGTGAATGAATTTTATCATTTTATTATCTCATAATAATCTTTAAGAATACAGGGTGTTGGGTAAACATGCGGCAAAATTTCATGGGGTTATTCCTGAGCCTATTCTAAGAATATTTTGTCCTATGATGATTTCTGAAAAGCCCCTTTGTTTCGAAGACAGAATGAATAAAATTTGCGACAACCGTATACGATATTAGTTGAAATCATTAATGTAAATAAAAGTATGGCGTACGCCATTGAGTTTATCAAGTACAAAATATTAATGAGTTTATCAAGTAAGTTGTTAACAATAACTTGGAACGGTTGTTTTATCTACTAACGTACATTAGGATTTCATTTGAATACGACTCGTCAGTGATCATCACCCGCATATATAGCAGTTGTTTACATTACAGAGTGACGTTTGGCTGTTTGACGTGTCTTTAATAGTTAGTGAAGTCCTCTACCATGCATACGAACTACCATGTAAATTGATATGCATTTCAGGTATGGATTCGCTGATGGAAATTCATTACAAGCTAGACGATTGTACATTGAACGGTTTCCTAGCTGTAATATCCCCGAGCGAAAAATCTTCGAAATCATTCATCGACGTCTTCGTGAAACAGGCACACTACAACGAAATGGAGGGCCAGGAAGATAAATGACAGTAAGAACGCTATAACTGGAACAGAATGTGCTGAACATCATAGAGGAAGATCCAAATACTTCTACGCCATAAAGTGCCAATACTTTGAATGTAAGTCATTGGACAGTTCTTTTTTGGAAAATTCTTAAAAACAATTTATTTTATCCATACTACATTCTACATGTTCAGGCGCTACTACCTGCTGATTATCGTCCGCGTGTTGAGTTATGCCTACGGCTTTTAATTCCTCAATCCCTGAAAAAGATTATTTTCATCAATGAAGTCAGTTTCTCAAGAAATGCAATAGGGAATTTTCTTAGCAAGTATGTGTGAGCTGATGAAAATCCGCATGAAGTTTGAGAAGATCGATTTCAACATCAGATCCTTGAATGTTTGGGTTGGAACTGTGTGTGACTAGAGAGACTAGAAAACTTGCTGGCCCCAACTTTTTGAAGAAACCCTGCCCGAGTTTCTGCAGGATGTACCATTGGCGACAAGAATTGTAATGTGATTAATGCACTATGCTGCACCAACACATTTCAGTTTGGTTGCTCGTGATTTTTCAGCAGTAACATTCGGAGATCGCTGGATTGGTCGAGGTGGGCCTGGGCATGGCTTGCTCGATTCCCAGACTTGATTATCCCCTGACCCTGGATTATGCCTTGTGTAGCTATCTGAAGTCAACAGTTTACGCTACTCCAGTAGAGAATTTTGACAAATTGCGAAATAGGCTAATTGTTGGGTATAACTCAATTAGAAACAACCCTGGTGTGTTTGAAAGAGTTCGGCACTCAATGACGAGAAGAACGATTGCTTGAATCCAGGCTGGAGGAAGCCATTTCGAACATTTATTGTAGATTGAATGAACTTCACATGTACTTCTTGAAAATAAAATGTAGTTAATGTCGCAAATTCCTTTTGTTTCGTAGAAACAGGGTGAAATCTACGAAACAAAAGGTTTTCAAGAAATCATCATATGATAAAATAGATAAAATAGGCCAAATCATAGAATAGGCCAAGCAGCAATCCCTTGAATTTTTTCCGCATGTTTACCTAACACCTTGTATAATGATAATTTTAATATAATAAAGAATATCTTTGGTCATGAAATAACTGCCAACAGTTTTTTATTGTCACCACCTATTTATACATATACATTTATTTATACATTGCTCAATAGTATTAGGAAATTCAGAAGAGGGGTGCCGAAAGAAATTGCCAGGTCTGGAGGCAAAATTACATTTAACTAATAAAATGTACGTACAAATTGTGTGTTAAAATCAGGACCTCTGCAAACTCAGGGCCCAAGAAATTTTACCCCATTACCACTTCCTTCATGACGGCCGGATTGAAAAGATATATAAAGAAATTTCATCATATCTTTCCAATTTGTCAACCATAACACAATGTTTATATCTAGTATTTGTTTCATTTTTGTTAGTTACCTTCAGTTCTTTAGTTGCTGAAAGTTCCTGGGCAATAAGTATTTCAATGAGAAATTCTTCAGTTAGCTCAACTCTTTATAAAGATAATTGTCCATCATAAAGACTACCATCAAGTATGTTTTTGAATATATTTATTAATATTACTGTAATAATAATTATTACATATTTTTTTAAATAATACATATTGGATGAGCCATCCGTGCTATTTCCATTAAAGCGATAACCGTTAACTAGAAACGCAGCAAACTAATTGTAATTTATTTTTAATTACTTCCTATTTTGTATGTTCAATCAACATACGTATGTTTGATATATATTTCAACAAACTGTTTTGCCTCTCTAGTCTTTTCTGTTTTGTATTATCTTGCCTACAAATTACAGATGTACAAATATATATATATATATATATATATATATATATATATATATATATATATATATATATATGTTTGTGGATAGTCTGTCCACTTAGAGGTATTTGATCAGTTTGTTTACCAAATATTTTCTGTCTAGTATTGTCTGTCTTATTTGTTTAAGCGTACGGGCCGGTTAGGAGTTAAACGTATACGAATGTTAGTTTGCTGAAATCTCGAGAATCCGGTTCCCTGCAGAATCAACTCTCAACATAAGCGCGGATTATTATATTTAACACAACTTTTCAACTACTATTTTATTAAAATCACTAACGAGGAGATATTTTTCAATGTTTAAGTAACTAACCTCCACGCTTTTATTTAGAGTCAACAAGGAAAAAAATATTTTATCCTTTTTATTGCAAATTAATAAAAATATAAACGAGGTTGTTTATATTTATCTACATATATATATATATATATATATATATATATATATATATATATATATATATATATATATATGTATATTATTTTCTGAATTTGAATCTTGATTGTGTGGGGTTGACAGATGGTATCCAAAAGTCCTCCCTTACCTATTGTATGTACTTCTTTTCATATACGTCTTTAAAACGTGATGAAAATGCTGTGCGGCCTAAAAACCCATTTACACCAGGCGTTTTTAGAAACGATTTTTAGTTGAATGAGAAAATCTCCACGTATAAATGCCCTTTCAGTTAATCGCTTTCAACAGAGTTGGTTGCCATCCTACTTTCGGGCATTCAACTTTCTCGTGCAAAATGAGTTTGTTTACTTAAAGCGACGAGTAGCATTGCGCTACTTGTGCTCGCTAATTATAAGTACGCGGAAGTGTAAGTTTACGGAAGTATTAAGAGCCAAATATGCATGTTTGATTTAGGAGCGAGACGACTTTCATGCCAAATGTTCCATTTACGACTGCAATGGAGATGTAAGCAACAAAGGCTTTAAGGCGTTTGAAAGGTAAGAGCTACGGAATATCATAAGATGATGATACGAGCAACCAACCATTTTGAAACTTCTACTTCAATGACTCTCAAAAATACCCGTGCTGCAGATGGAACACTAGCATTCCACACGGTGAAGCACCATCAATCGTATAATTTCATGGAATTTACGTCGAGTTTAACAAGAAAAATGTATCTTGATTCTAAAACAGCAAAAAATCTTAAATGCGGAAAAACTATGACGGAAGCTATAACAAATAAAGTTATTGCTCCACATGTCGTGCCTGTTATTTGGAACTGCAACCATTATGCGGAAAAACTATTTTCTATATTGATTCAATATTTCAACTGGGCTGGAAATGGAATCGAAACAAAAAGCATTGTTTTACAAAGTTAACCAGACGAAACTTTGTTATCAATTGCAAAGCTTGTTTACGAAACGCTTAATACATATCAATTGACCTTAAAATGTGTGGTATTTATTGGTGATAACGCAAATGTAAATTTGCTGGTATGAACCAAAACCCAGGTCAAAACGTCTTTACGCGAGTTGGCTGACCAGCATATGTGTCGTTCATTGTAAAAGTGGTGTAACTCCCTGTTTTTTAAAAACTTATTTTTTTGCTTAATGGTATCACATTTAGACATATCTTTCATTATAAAAAAGAAGCAACTTCAAAAGATGCATTAAAATTCCATAAAAGGCGTTACTTGTTTTTACAGGGAACTAATACTCTAAATATTCATTATAAAAGTGAAGTAAGTAAAGAGTCACTTTAAAAGTGAAGTCAGTCCAGAGTTGATTCATTTTTATTGCGACCGATGTTTGAAACGTGATGATACGTTATGTAATAAATTTGATAAAAAATGTTTCTAATAACTGTTTCAATAGCTTATTTTGATAGATTTAGAGGATTTTAGCGATTCCGTAAGATATACGACCTTAATAAAGAAAAATATGAGATTGGAATGACTGAACCTAAGAAATTCAAGTATTATATTGAAATATTCAACACAAAGTTTAATCTCCATTTTAAGACACCGTGGTAAGACACATGCAAGACTTGTGATGACTTTATTTTAAAAATGCAAGGAGCTGATGATGAAAACGTCAAGATGGAGTTTGAGAACCACATCAACAAAAAGCAGATTCTGCAAGAGAAAACTTTCAGAATGATTCGAAAAAGGTTGATGAAGCATACAAACTTTTGATCTGCAGAAAGCTTTAGCCTACCCAAAAACGAAATTAACGAAATAATTAAAGACATTTTTATTCATATAATCTGGGAATACATTGCTTTAATAATAACACAGTATATATAAATGTCTGGAACGAAGTTGAAGGTGGAAGAGGTTCTCAAAATATAGCAGCCTGTCTTGTTAAGGACAAAACTGGAATATCAATACAACTTATACAATACTCTTTCCCTCTTAGAGCTTGTACAAGACCCTGACACTATAGACCAAAAGTTCCTGGTATCAGGACACTCTTGTCTTCCAAATGATGGGGAATTTTGAATAATAGAGAGCGCTAATCGCCGCTGGGGAAAAATGTATAGCCTATTAAATAACAGCTAAACGTAAAAAACTTTTATTTTGTTGTAACCGAAATTAAAAATGCCGAATTTTTAAGTACCACTATCTTATAAAATTCTATTACAAACAGAAAAAAACAAACCTACGGTTATGACTTTAATTGGCTAAATATTAGATGGCTGAGGTTTGAAAGAAAATCATTTACAACTCCAATTTAAACAACATCAGTAAATTCTAACACACCCTTTTATAAAGTAGATTTATGCACTAAAAGCAAGGACGATCGGCTCACTTGTACAATATTCGACAAGACCCACTTTATCCATCAAGACTAGTTACTAATGCAAACAAGAAATATACGCTTGATCTCTCACCATACATTCCGCAAATTTACAACCATTACTACCAAAATTTTCCCATCGATATTCCAACTCGTTCAAGCACACGTAATGCTGATGAGCGCTCATCTGATGACGAAATGATTAAAACACTATACACATGTCACAATAACAGTGATGCAACTCCAGAAAAAAAAGTTTAAGTTCATTTATTAAATTAGTTTTATTTTGATTTTCTAAGTTACTTCAAATTATTATATCTTTGATTTGTATTAAACAATAAAAATTAGAAAACATTGACTGAATGCCTATATTTTTTTTCCTACACTTTAATTAGCAAAAAGCTCGTTATTTCAAAATTCAGTTGCAAGGAGTTAATTCACTTTTACAATGAGCGACACATATATTTAACAGCTTTCGCAATGGTGTCGATTTGATGATACTGGATATATCAATAATATTGAAAATTATCATTATAATTATAATATATTCTCCCTCTTCTTATAATATATTACTTATTATTCAATTTAATAATTTTTCAGTATATAGGGTAAGAACAGAGACACTAATAGAGTTTTGCGATTAATTCGAAATTAATTACCAGCCATTGCCAAAGCACAGCAAAACAAGGTGACTTAGTTTCCGTAAAAAACAATTTTGAAGCTCTATCCAGCATTAAAAGCATATTTAAGCACAATACTATACCTAATAAAGTTATTTTTCGAAATCACAGAAGCATATTTAGTATTTCCCAAAGTGTGGGTCGCGACTCGGCACCGGGTCACAGAAAAATTTTACCGGGTCGCGAAAAAAAAAAATGTAATACAAAAAAAAACACAACTTTTTTGCAGAGAAGAAAAAGGAATTGATTGCGACTAAAAAAATGGAAAAACACTATTTCCTCACCAAATCAAAATTGATAGTTGAGACTGGGTATCCTCATAGTGCCCGAGAAAAATTAATACTTCCCGCTTTAAAAAATTGTCGCAAATAATTTATGTGGAATAAAGGAAATAAAAGTTTATATTCGGCGCCACCATTATCAAATAATACAGTTAAACGGTGAATTGACGATTGCATTAAACATTTAGAAGAAGTAAGACTAGTTAAGAAGTTAAACTAGTTGCTAAAGTAAAAAAAAAAATGTTTGTGTCCTTGTAAGTAGATAAAAGCACTGATATCGGGGATAATACAAATGTAATGTGTTTTATCAGATATATTGACGAAGACAAGAAAATGTTTTGTTTTGTAAAAGACTACCGAGAAGAACGACCTGAGATGAGTTTTTTAAGCTTTTCAATGTTTTGTCACCAGTATTGTTTGTTTGTTTTTTTATTATTACCACAGTTCACTATAACGGAGTTATAGTTCCACATGGTGGATAACGATTCTGAATTCTGAGGTTTTCGATGATTTCGTCAATATTTCTTGCAGTAGTTTTATGAACAACCAGTTCTCATCAATAGTTTTTGAAAATAATTTAGTTTCCCAATTAACATTAATAGATTTCCTATCCTTTGTCTTATCCCCTTGCTTATGCTCCAAATCGGCTTTGGCCTTCTCTATGTCGTTATACTTCAACGCTGCCGTCACGTCCTTCTACAGCCGCCTCGATTCGTTCTCACTCCACTGACTTACCGGCAACACCTGCTTCTTCACAATCCTCAGCTTCTTGACGTCAATAAACTCCGTAACATCTTTATCGTTACATTTGGCTTCCATGAGTCATCGGAGTCGGTGATTGTGTGCTTCTTGTTGCCGCAGAACGGTTTCGTAAGGATCTCAATGTTGATCGTCACCGGCCCGCCGAGTTCAAGCCAAGGCACCGTCAGGATCGACCATTGGGGAACGTCACAATGTAGTGTACATCGTGAACCAGTAGGGAAACGATACACTGGCCGATGTTCTACACGCAGATCGAAGGAATTTCGACTTGTAGGCGTTGGACGTGATCCACTTGTTGCAGTGTTCCGCATAAAAAGCCGAAACTGGTGGATGGTGTGAGACTTCTTCCGCGATGAAAAACAATTCCAATGAATTCAATTCAATTCAAATCAATTCAAATCAATTCAAATTAATTAAAATCAATTCAATTCAAATCAATGCAAAGCAATCCAATTCAATTTAAATCAATGTAAATCAATTCAATTCAAATCAATTCAATACAAATCAATGCAAATCAATTCAACTCAAATCAATTTAAATAAATTCAATTCTATTCAATTTAATTCAATTCAAGATATTTGGAAAATGGTGTCAGCCTATAGACGGAAACAAGGGTGTTCTGAGAAACCGATTGGCCTATGAAGAAACTATTTCAAGGAGCTGCTAACCAGTGGTCTGCCCGAACCGTTCGACGATGTCGCAGAAGGGGTTAATGGTGCAACGAGCTGCAGAGACGAATTTACGTGGGAAGTATTTTCAGGTCTTTTGTATAGACTTCCGAGAAAAAAAAGCAGTGGGTTTGGATTGTATCCCGAATGAAGCGTGGAAGTGCGTTCCGATAGTCATCCAGCGAGAGCTGTTCGAAGAAGTCAACGATATTTATAAAGGTTATAAAAGGTTGCCAGTTAACTGGGAGGAAGGCTTAATTGTACCGATATACAAAGGTGGAGATAGGGAAGACCTAGCTAACTACAGAGGAATAACGGTTATGGACGCGGCGTATAAAATCTATGCGAAACTGCTGGAGCAAAAGCTTTTGTGTGAAGAGAAAGATAAAGGTCTGATCCCGGATGTACAAGCCGGATTTAGAAAGCGTTACAGCACGGTGGAACACTTGGTTACGTTGAAGTATATTGTGGAGCAGGAGCTGGTTAAGAAGCAAGAGAAGCTTTATGCTCTGTTTATAGATCTGACAGCAGCCTACGACACTGTGGTGAGGGAGAGAATGTGGGAATGTTTGAGACGGAAAGGTATAGCGCAGCAGTTAATAGAGAGAATCAGGGATTTATATCAGGATACGCGGTGCAGAGTGAAAGTAGGAGAGGAAGTTTCAGAAAGTTTTGATGTGAGAATGGGGATAAGGCAGCCAGCTGAGTCCAATATTATTTAACCTGTAAACGGCAGATTTAGAGAGTGTGCTGAGCAGAGGTCAAGCAGGAGGGGTAGTAATTGGTAGTAGGAAAGTTTGGAGTTTGGCATATGCGGACGACGTTGTGATTTTGGCTAGATCGAAAGGAGAAATGTCAGAGATGATCGAGCGGGTGATAAGATTTTTTGAAAAGAGGAAATTGGTAGTGAACGTGAAAAAGACTAAATGGATGATGTTTCCTAAAAGAGCGGGTAGAAGGAGTGAGTCATTTAAATGGGGAAGTAGTGTTCTCGAGCAAGTTAGGAGCTTCAAATATCTTGGTTTTATGTTTGGGCAGGATGAGTCCGCGAAAGAGCGGATTGCTATTTTTGGTTGCTTTATATATTTTTTGTTTTTGTTGGGCTTGTGTGTTTGTTTGTTTGTTTTTTTTGCCTTATCTCTTAATTTTTACCGCAGTTTTAGAAAGGATTAATTGTTTGTTTTATTTAATTTTTGTTAACTATGAATGTAGTTTCTTACACTTTTGTTTCTTTGTTAGGTTAAAAAATATGTATGCCAATAAAAGGATTACTATACTATAATAGGCTTCTAAACTTTAAACAGAAATTGAAAATTATAATTCTAACATTATAAAAACAAACAAAGTTGAATAACAAGCATCTACAAATATTTGCTCACATTTATAAGTTAACCGAATGTGGACAAAATGGCAAAGCCATGAAAAAAGATGTATAAGTTTCCATATGAAACTGGTATCACATAAAAAGTATTTAACCTCCATATGAGATACTTACTTAAAAAATCTTTAAGTGTGGTGATTCATTCACACTTGAGTATGGCTTTGTACAGAAATAACATGTACAAAGAGCTGTCTATATGACAAACTGTTTATACGAAAAATTGGCCATATGACAAACTGTCAATATGACAAACTGTCCAAATGACAAACTGTCCAAACGACAAACTGTCCAAATGACAAACTGTCCATATAACAAACTGTCCATTCGACTAACAATCCATACGACAAACTGTCCATTAGACGAAGTTACAAAAATATTTACAATAAAGGTCCATATTATAAAACAATTTTTGTTGGGCTTGTGTGTTTGTTTGTTTGTTTGTTTGTTTTTTTTTTGCCTTATCTCTTAATTTTTACCGCAGTTTTAGAAAGGATTAATTATTTGTTTTATTTAATTTTTGTTAACTAACTAACTTTTTGAATGTAGCACTTTTGTTTCTATGTTAGGTTAAAAAATATGTAATTACGTATGCCAATAAAAGGATTACTATACTATAATAGGCTTTTAAACTTTAAACAAAAATTGAAAATTATAATTCTAACATTATAAAAACAAACAAAGTTGAATAACAAGCATCTAAAAATATTTGCTCACATTTATAAGTTTAACCGAATGTGGACAAAATGGCAAAGCCATTTGTTTTTGAAAGATGAAACTTCGTACACAGTGCTACCCTACACTTTGATATCAGGAGAAGATTCCGTAATTTCTTGAATTTATCCGTCCATAACGTTGAACTATTAAAACCAATCATTTCTAAACTAAAAATGCTAATTTTTAAATATTGAAAATACTGCACTTTTAAAACATTTTTTTCTATTTCGTCGGGCTTTATTATAAATATAAACATTTCGCAATAGTTTTTAATACTTTGAAATCGACTTTCATATTCACTTCTAATGACGAAAATCCAACAAAAGTCTTAAAAACACTGCTTATCACTAGGTTCGAGATCATTTTCACCGATCTCGTGAAGAAATATTTGTATATCATCATTTTTTATATCACACTCTACAAATCTATTAAGAACTTTCCCTCGACTTAACCATCTTATTTCAGAATGTAACAGCAAATCTCCATATTTCGATTCAATTTCCTCAAAAAAAGCTTTGAAACGCCTCTGTATTAATGCTGATCGCGCTATTACCATGTTTACGATTTTTACGATGATATTCTTACAATTATTTCTTTTTTATTTGCGAAGTCATTAAATAAGTGTAAATCTTACCGATATATTTAATTTTTTCAAGTTTGTCAACATTCACAAACATATTTAGTGAAGTTGTGGAACCATCCTGTAGTTACATTTCTTACGGACGAGGGCAGAGGTCTGAATTTGCTTATAACAATACTATTGAAGTAATGAAATACATATCACAGGACAACTTTTATAAAATACTAACAATACATTATTTTCGGAACAAAAGTGGGGTCATTTGATATTATCAATTGGGTCACTTTGTGACCCGCGGGTCATAGGTTGGCAACCGCTAGTCTAAAGTATTAAAATATTGCATTTAGCCATCTAGTAATTCAGTTCTGAGCTATATTTAAAGTTGTCTGTACCTCATCGGGAAGTTAGTTTAAAATGCATTGCTAAAATCCCAACAAAGAGACAAGAAACTAATAAGAAAACGAATAAGAGAAAGGACAAGTAATCGAGTTAATACAAAACGTGGTAAAAACAGCCGATGTGCAGATGACACCGCTAATGACAGACAATACTGCTGACTTACGAGAAATTTTTAATAGAGTAAACTACGAGAGCAACCTGATAGGTCTAAATATGATTATACTACACCTCTTGTTCTCGATGATAATTTGTAGTATGCTCGTCATTGCTTACATTTCACACTTTTTAGAGTTTGAAATTTGGCGCCTAGGCTAGTGTGGACTAGCCGGCACGGCACTGTACAGTCATATTTATTCATTGTTCGACGTTTCACACGTACTGAGTACTCTAAGTATAAAAAATTACCAATTATAAATAAGAATAAAAGGTTTATAATGTCAGGAGATAAGAAGAAGAGAAAATCATGTTCACGATCACGAAAAGAGATAGGAAGAAACAAAAAACGGATGGAAGACTGGATAAAATTGAAAAACAGATCGATAACCTCAAAAACATCATTTGTAAACTGGCAGAATTAAATGAAACCACTGATAAAAATCAGAATGGAAATGCAGGTATCACATAAAAAGTATTTAGCCTCCTTAGGAGACAATTCAAACATGATTAAGTGTGGACTCATTTACACTTAATTATGTTTTTTTATTTTTTCTTTGTACAAAAGCAACATGTACAAAAAACTGTCTATATAACAAACTGTCCATACGACAAACTGTCTATATGACAAACTGTCCCAACGACAAACTTTCTGTATAACAATAAAGATATATGAGTTTTCGTACGAAACATTATCACATAAAAAATATTTAGTCTCCATACGAGACATTTACCTAAAAAATGCTTAAGTGTTGATTCAATTACATTTAAGTATGTTTTTTGCATGAAAACAACGTGTATAAAAACTGTCTATATGACAAATTGTACAGACGACAAACTGTCTATACGACAAACTGTTTATACGACAAACTGTCTGCATAACAAAGATATATGAGTTTCCACACGAAACTAGTCACATAAAGAGTATTTAGTCTCCATACGAGACACTTACTTAACAAATGTTTAAGTGTGGTGATTCATCCACACTTAAGTATGTTTTTGTACAAAAACTGTCTATATGACAAACTGTATACGACAAACATTATACGACAAACTGTTTATACGACAAACTGTCTGTAGAACAAAAAAGATATATGAGTTTCCACATGAAACCAGTATCACACAAAGAGTATTTAGCCTCTATACAGGACACTTACTTAAAAAATGCTTAAGTATGGTGGTTCATTCACACTTAAGTATGTTTTTTGTACAAAACAACATGGACAAAAACTGTCTATGACAAACAGTTTATACGACAAACTGTCTATACGACAAACTGTCTGTACAACAAAAAAGATGTTTATACAAAAAATTGCCCATATGACAAACTGTCCAAATGACAAACTGTCCAAACGACAAACTGTCCAAATGACAAACTGTCCATATAACAAACTGTCCATTCGACTAACAATCCATACGACAAACTGTCCATTAGACGAAGTTACAAAAATATTTACAATAAAGGTCCATATTATAAAACAATTTCCTTTTTTAGAAGAAAATCTGGATAAAATGTTGATTCAGGTAATCTCATTCAACAATCCCCAAAAGCAAGAAATAGCTCTTACTGAAGACGTAGAAGCAACAAATGCTAGGAGAGCATTCTGACTCTAAAAAGGAAATTCCAATAAAAACAAAACCTCAATGAAAGAGGTCAAGAGCTCATGAAACATCGAGTAGGTCATCAAATCACCAGCAGCCCCTAAGGAAGTATATGAGGTACAGGAGTCAGCAGGCTGTCTAAAATGCTTTACGCAAAACTGGGAATAAATTACCTAGGATAAATTTGTCCTAGATTGCCTGAAGGGTTATAAAATACCTTTCAGAGAAATCCATATCAAACAAAACCACTAACAGACCAAAATTGGGCTAAAATGGGATTATAAAAAGTAGGCATGAAATAAATAAGCTCTTAGCTAAAAATGTAATAGAGCCTTGTCAAAATGAAGATAATTAATTCATTTCCTCGTTGTTCTTAGTTGACAAGTCAGATGGCTCCAGTAGATTTATTATTAATTTAAAAAATCTAAACACATTTATCGATACTATCCATTAAAAAAAAATGGAAGATATAAGTCCACCAAACACTTGATATCTATTGGATCATATATGTGTTCGATAGATCTAAAGGATATTTACTACTTTATTCCTATTTTAAAAATCATAATTTAAGAAGCAGCTCTTCCAGTTTTGTATGCCTTACCCTTGGTTTATGCACAAGTCCTTTTGTTTATACAAAAATTATGAAAAAACCAGTTATGAAAAAAAATAGACTAGGTACTTTATCAATTATTTACCTTGATGATCTATTAATTGTGTAAAAATTGATGATCCCTTGATGATCTATTAATTGTGTAAATTGTGTATTAAATGATCTATTAATCTATTAATTCGTAAGAATCCTGTAAAAATTCATCAAATTTGGTGAAAAACATGTTGGAACAATTGGGCCTTGTCATAAACCACCAAAAAAGTTCACAAACACCAAGTCAGAAATGCAAATACTTTGGTTTTATTATAAAATCAGTAGATTTTGGACTTGTGTTGATATACGGCAGCTTGCCCAGGGGTGGCATATGGATCCATCTACTGTAAAAGACTAGAAAGGTAAAAATAACTAGCCTTAATTTTAAGTGACAACGACTATGACGGTAGAAATAATGTTAATAAACTAATAATGGAAGAAAATAATTGCTGGAAAATAATTACACCAACAGGTTCTGACCTAATTAGAACACTTCAGTTTAAACTGGATACATCTTCAGATGCATCTCTGACCGGGTGGAGTGCACACTGCAATGACGTAAACGACCATGGTTTCTGGACGAAGGAGGAAAGAAAATTTATCATAAACTATCTACAAGTTTTAGCAGCGTTATTTGGTCTAAGATGTTTCGCGAACAAAGTATCAGACGGCAAAATTCTCTTAAGAATTGATAATACGTCTGCAATTTCCTATATCAATAGGACAGGCGGCATTCAATATCCCCACTAAAATGCATTAGCAATAGAGATCTGGCAATGGTGCGAGAGGAGAGAAATCTGGATTTACGCGTCATACATCCCGTCAGTTATGAATAAAGAGGCTGGTTTAGCATCGAGAATCACTCATATAGATTTTGATCACTCATAGATATAGATAGACACTCATAGATAGACACTCATAGATAGATGAGATCACTCATATAGACCGAATGGGAGTTATGTAAAGAGTCATTTGAAAAAATCAATAAAGTTTGTAATTTTCTCAATTGACCTTTTTTAGATCAAGGTTGAATCGTAAATGCCCTAGATTTTGTTCTCGCTTCCCAGATCCAAACGCGATGACAGTAGATGTATTTAGTATTAAGTGAACCAATGAAAAATCTATGTTTTTTCCTCCTTTCGCACTTACCCCTAGAACTCGCGAACTCGCGAAATAATAACCGATAAAGCTGAGGGATCAGTTGTGGTACCATTGTGGTCAACCCAGCCCTGGAACCCGCTCTTTAAATCACTACTTACCGAACAGCGTTTAGTTTTTAAAACCTCACACAAATTTATTATTGTCTCCTTCCAAGCAAGAAATACATCCACTGGTACACAAACTTTCATTGGTGGCAGGGAACTTGTCCGCAAAGCGTTCCTAAGTAAAGGAATAAATGAAGCATCTACAGAAATCATGATCAAGGCTATAACACCATCAACACTCAAACAATACATACAGTAAATATACTATAATACGTTTTCTAATGGAAAGTTAGACGTTTAGTTAGCTCCGTTCGAAAACGGAGCAAGCTATGGGACTTTGAACTGCAACAGATCAGCTATATCACTCATCTCTACTCAGGATCTCGGTAAAGATAAACTGCTGTCCCGATTCTTCAGGGGAATGTTTGAGGAACGACTACAAGGTTTAAATATACAAGTACAGGGGACACCAGTTTTGAAGGACTTGGCCTGATTAAATCAGCTAAAAGTAGCTAAAAGCAGCTAAAGGGTGCAGCAGAAATATCGCATTAATTAAAATAAAAAACATATCCATGGACAAATAGAAAATAACAATAAAAATATCAGACCTGATAAAAATGTCCAAGCCAGGAAAAAATAGGCCAGAGCTTATACTCCCTTTTTTATAAAGAAAAATCTGGGCTATCTGTCGCTACAGCTCTAGTATTTAGTAGAGTTAATACTGAACTGAATGGTGCAAATATGGAAAGTTTATCACTGCAAATACTTAGGTTGTTGAGCGAGTAGTTCACATACGTAGAAAATTATAACAAGTTAAGACCAATACTAAAAATTAGATATCTGAATATACATATATGTTATATTTAGCCAGCGTTTCTATATATATGACTGTGAAACTTGGACAGTAAAAGTTAGAACAATCAATCGCATTGAAGTTTTCTATATGTGGCTTCATAGACGTACGATGAAGATATGACGGATTTTGTTAGTTTCTTAAGAATGATTTTAAACGTCCGCTGTAAACTCTAATACCTTGGCTATCTGATGCGCGGACCTAAATATGAGTTCTTGCTCTTGTTATTGGTTAGAAATATTTAGTGCAAGAAATGATATTGGGCGAAGGACACTGTCCTGGCTCAGTAATTTGCCAGATACTGAAATTTGCAAAATTCGGTAGATACTGTTGCATGCTGTTGCATTGAGAGCTTCTTCGGCAATATTTGAATGGTGTTCGTCAACGCCTGAATATGGGCATAACACCACAGGAAGAATATAATAGATATTGGACTGGTAAATGGCAAATAAGAAAAAACAAATATTCCAAATACAATTGAATAATTAGGTTATCAAGAAATCTCCAACAATAATAGTACATTTCTATGAAATGCACTTTAACGTTAAGGCATATCAGACTTGCTGTTAAAATCTTGTCTGTAAAAGTAAATCAAATAAAAACATCTATTTTTCCATACAGCTTAATGTATAACAAATACAAAACTAATACAAAAATTGATATTATGGAATGAAATTCTATTAAAAAAAAAAACTTAATATCTACTGGATGTTGTCGTAGTCTTTCTGTATATTGTTGGTCTAGTCTTGTTGGTCTTGTCTTATCTGTCTACTCTAGTCTATTTGTCTAAGCTTCTAAACTAAATCATTTACAAAATTGATTTACAACGACGCAAAAATCGAAGCAGACGTACCTATAAAAAGTTTGTCACATCTGGTATTTGTAAAATCAATCTTTGTCTAGTTAATCTTGTCTAGAAAATGTACCAAGTTGGAAAGAAAGATATTTAATTAGTTAGAAAGTTAATAAATCAGCTCACTTTCTGGTTATGTTTAGTAATCAAGTCTCGATCTAGTATTTTCCCTTTATTGGAGTTTCATGAATATTTCAAGAAAATCTATATATGTTGAAAGAATGGAAAAGCTGAAAATAAAAAAAATATGCAAAATGTTCAATAAGAGTTTCACGAACAGTTTCAAATATATTTATAACCAGCACCGCCGTTGTTCGCAACTTTCCAATGCTTTAAAAAGTGAACTTAAATATATCAAGCCAGCAAACTTAAATATTAAAACAAACGGCGCTTTCATTACTGACTCAAAATTACTAAGAACCAATAACGATCGACAACGAAGACTTAACCTGCATTCGAATTTCAATACCATCCTTAGTTTATTACACGCTTTCATACACAACGTATATAAGATACTAATTAGCTTATTATTAAATTTAAGTTCCATCTATTCAATAAATAGAAAGAAACTTCATATATATTCTTTGTAGACATTTTCTATATCTTCTTTTACAAATTTGTTTTATAATAGTCTATAATAACCCTTGATTATCTTTATGTAGATAATAAATACTTTGCATATTACGAACAAATTTCTGTTTAATATTAAAATAGATATATCTAGATTGTTACTTATAGATGAGCAAATAATATTTTATTTAGATTTAATCAAATAGTTTTGTGGATCATTTGGATATAAATCAATCGTAGTAGATTAGCCTACATTTGTTGGATAACAATTCTATACATCAGATTATTACATTACGGTTTCAGTGGAGTGAATAAAATAGATAAATTGAAAAGATATAAATGGGTATCAAATTGGCTTTCTGTCGACGCCTCAGATACGTGATTTTCATTCGAAACTTCTTGCAGGAAGAAAAACGAGAATCATCATTATTACGTGATTGTTTTCATCTCCAGAAAGTGAGAATCTATTTTGTTCTCAATATGTTTTCTTTACTTTACTTCTGGAGGTGGAAATTTACTCCTTTAGACAAGAATTTCTATTAGCTGACTCAGATGATGTCTTCTTGCTTACTAATATTGAAAACTCATTTCTCAAAATCCAGCTTATCCTATCTGTATCTAGTTGTCTTTTTAATGCTGTTACAAAAATGTAATATGTTTTCATTGTTAATATATTATGACTACATTATTTTTTTCCAAGGTAATTTATTTCCGATGTTTATTTTTTTGCTCGTCAAGCACCCACTTAATGTTATTTATTTCGTTCCAATAAGCATAAAGAGGAACCTTCAATACAAAACGTTCTCCCCCAATGCGGCTGAAAGCTCGTCAAGATTTCGGAAATTGGAAACTTAAAAAAAAGAGAGGCAATTATACGGACAATTTATTATCGCGAAATTGGTCGATTCTCCTCCCTTCTTATATTTTATATTTTCTTATTGATATGGGGTTGCCTTTATTTTCGTTCTTTTTTTATATCGTATGAAATAAATAGAATTTTTTTTATATCCTACGTTGTAGATTTTAAAAGTAAGGTGGTTTTTAAGGTGGTAAGGTGGCCGACGCGACGTAAGGAAGGAAACAAAAAATTTACATAATACCCGTTTCCCATCAAAGAGATTTCATCGCGACTCTACGGAAGGATGGTACATTTCTTTGCTTCCGATTCTTCTTTCAAGTTTACGCAAACAGTGTTTTGGATATCAAATAAATCACATTGAGACCTCGCTCTGATTGTTAAAAGCTGAAATTGAATTCTTACATTCACCATCTACACACACTCGTGAAATTAATTTGAAAATAGTCTTATCAAACGTCCATTTATAGTACAATACTAAATGAAGTAGAAATGCTAAAGAAAAATTCAAATATAATCTTGTTGAATGATTTATTAAGTGAATTTATCTCCGATTAATGGAGACTTTAAGAAAAGCAAATTTATAACAATAGTTTTGCTTGTAGATTTGCTTTCTAGTGACTTAGCAATATCTGCTCGAACACTTTCTGTTATTTATGTAGTTAGCTATAGACAGACACCCTTTAATCAGTCTGGCTAGAATTATATAATTGAAATTGCGTTATTGTTGCCTTCCAAATTCCAATAAAAAAATAATTAGATAATAAAATAATTGATTATTTTCAGTTCAAGAAGTCAGTTGTAATTGAATAAATATAGATTTTTTTACTTAATTCCACACGAAATGTCAAAATTACTACTAATTTGAAAAGTTAGGATTGACTATACTTGAAAAATTGAGAATCGTGGATTTTGTAAATTGGCGCCCTAAAATCATTGTAAGTGATTAGTTCATTAAGCACTGCTAAAATACCTGAAATATGGCTGAGTCAATTAGAAAGTGAATTCAGAAAGGAAGCCTAGTAGTACAGGGCACCAAATTAGCTTTACTAATAATAAGCTCTTGTATTTATTTTCTATAATGCATTTTGGAATAGTTGAATACTACTTATTATCAGTTTCTTATTATTCATGTTTTATTAAACCTACTATTATAGTCTTGACGTGTCTAGCCAAGATTGTCTAATCATATTTGTCGACTCACACCTGTTTCATATTGTTTGCTTAGTCTAGTCTATTTAGCCCAATCTGTCTAGTGCTGCCAGTGAAATTATGTATACTCTTTCGTGTATATCTGCTTAGTTTTGTTAACTCCGTTAAGTTTTTATAGCCTTGTCTAGTTGGGTTTGTTTAATTTAGTTTACGAAGTCCTTGTTATCAAGTCGGATCTAGTCTTGTATTTCCAGTCTTGTCTGGATGGACGATCTGAGCGACTCCATGCAAAGCCAATGAAAACCAAAACTTATAGCCGGCGATTTTAATGCGAAAACACCAAATTGGGACCCACCAAAAAATGGATCCACGTGGCGATATTGTAATGGACTGGATCTATACCATGGACCGGTATATAAAAAATGAAGGTAATGAACCAACATTGCAGCGCAGGAAGTCCCAGTCACACTCACCTCACACTTATAACTAATAATTTAGCAAACAAAATAGGAAACTGGAAAGTCCTACAGAGGGAATCCTTAAGAGACCACAATTACATCTTCTACACGATTAAAGACTGTCAAACGTGCATCTCTCCCAGGTACATGGGTAATAGGAGATGGCCCACCAGAAACAACGCCCGCAATATTAAAAAACGTCGGCCTTAATCTTGAGGAACAAATTAAAAAGGCACAAGACCGTACAGCAGAGTCGTTTATAATAACACTAAGCAAAGCATATTAGGCAACAGTCCCACAAAAAAAGGGGTTGGTAAAACCCAGGCCTGTCTATTGGTGTAACGATGAAATCGCTTCTTCAAGGGCAGCTTGCATTGCGTCTAGACGCATATATCTGCGCAAAGGAAGAAATAATGCAGACCTAGCTCTCAGGGAAAAATACAGACAAGAATATGTAACTGCCAAAAAATAAATGTTTCTAAACGTCTTCACTGGCAAAACTTGTGCGAAAAAATTAACGAAGATACCTGGGGGATGAGTATAAAATCGCAATGCGAGGGCGGAAAATATGGCACCCAATTTTTCAGGTTCCGATGGAAAAGATGTTGGAGGTGGTAGACGCACTGTTCCCCACTCATGAACAGCCGAGCTGGGAGCAACACAACGTGACGGAGGTAGTCCCATTTACGGAAGATGAATTGATAAGAGCCAGCCAACGTATTCGTAAAGGTAGAGCGCCAGGACAAGGCGGACTACCACATGACGCTCTAAAAGCCGCAGTGGATAAGTTCCCAACATATGTCCTAAACGTAATGAACCATATAGTTAGCGATGGGATCTCTAACGACGACTGCAAAAAAGCCAAGCTGGTGCTAATTAAGAAAGGTGATAAAGCACCACAGGAACCTTCCTCATATAGGCCCCTCTGCCTCTTAGATGTTTCGGGCAAACTCTTGGAACACCTGATAGTTTGCAGACTAAAACTAGAACTTAGGTCAGGTAAACAACTGTCAGAAAAACAATATGGCTTCCGAGAGGGAAAATCAACAGTAGACGCTATAGCATAAGTCATTGATGTAGCAAAAAAATCGCAAGCGGGCACACAGAGAACTAGAAAGCTATGTGCCCTTATCACTCTTGACGTAAGCAATGCTTTCAACTCAGCTGCCTGGCAAACATTCAGGAGGAGTTCTCAGCATGAGGTATCTCACCATACCTGCTACGTCTGGTACGAAGTTACCTACGTAATAGGAAAGTTGTTCTCCAAGAAAACAACAAATTAGTGGAGCGTGATGTCTGTAGTGTGGTGCCGCAGGGCTCTGTTTTGGGACCGACACTATGGAATGTCCTTAACGACCGAGTACTCAGACTAAAAGCTACCGGAAGGTGTGGACATCGTGGGCTTCG
The DNA here is from genome assembly GCA_944588485.1 of Phosphuga atrata. Taxonomy (NCBI): domain Eukaryota; kingdom Metazoa; phylum Arthropoda; class Insecta; order Coleoptera; family Silphidae; genus Phosphuga; species Phosphuga atrata. Next base: position 33,244,972 of record OX155900.1, read on the forward strand.
CTGATGACTTGGCACTTGTAGTGTCGGGGAAGGTTTGACGCAGAACATGTCGAGAGCAAGCAGGGCCAACCGGTGGACAAATGGATGGAAATCAAGAAACTTAAGCTGGCCCCAGAAAAGACAGAAGCAGTATTGCTAACTGGACCAAGAAAAACGAAACCCGTCACATTTAAAATAAAAGGAGAAAAAATAACTCCAAAGAAATCGCTAAAATATCTAGGTGTAACCTTTGACAAGAGTCTATCCTTTAATCGCCAAATCACCACAGTGGCAGCTAATGCACTGAAAACTGCAGCAGCGTTAGATAAATTAATGCCCAACGTAAGAGGATCCCGCAGTAGTAAGCGAAAACTTCTTTGCTCGGTGGTTCACTCCACAATGTTCTACGCAGCCCCGATTTGGAAAAAGGCTTTGAGAAAACATGTGATTAGACAAAACTTGGTAACCGTTCAAAGGAAAATGCCACTAAGTGTATGCTGTGCTTACCGGACTACCCTAGTGTTAGCCGGCATGCCACCCATAGAACTTATGGCAGAAGAGAGGGTTGAAGTCACCAATGGCATATCAAACGGCGATGGCACACAGGCCGACAAAAAGGCTCTAGCGAAGGCCTGTTTGTACCAGGCCTGGCAAAACCAGTGGAGTCTATCCACTAAGTGATACTGGACCAGAATCCTAATCCCTGGTGTGGAGCGTTGGGCAACTAGAAAACACGGCGAAACAAATTTTTACGTCACCCAAGTTTTGAGCAGACATGGCTGTATCAGGAAGTTTCTCCATAGCATGGGTAGGACCACAGATTGCCTCTGTATTTACTGTGGACTCATAAACAGCGCGGCGCATACCGTTTTTGAGTGTGACAGGTGGATACCTGAAAGGGATAAATGGAAGGATATGACTGGACAAAAACACTAGGCCCATCAACTATGGTTGAACAAATGATCTCGTCGGAGGACATATATTGGCAGATACATCAAGCATGATCCAAGACATCATGACAATAAAAATGCTAGACGAGCGGAAAGGTAAAGAAGCCGAAAAGATAAAAAATGTTAGTAACTGAACCCCTAATCACTGTAAGTGGAGGGGGGATGTAAGGGCAACACTATGCAGCAACATCTTGAAAGTTATGCGAAAAGCGGACCCAAGATGCTTGTGATATTCCGGAGGGTCCACTTTCTAAGTTAACCGTGAAGTGCTTACTACGACCCCAACTTTAGAAGAAAAGGCTTGTTTGTAGAGTCTAGTCTGTCTAGCCCTTGTAGTCCTTCTAGTCCGTTTAGTCGGTCTAGTCGGCCTAGTCCGTCTATACCGTTTATACCGTCTAGTCAGAATACTCCGTCTAGTTCGTCTAAGTCGGATCTTGTATATCCAGTCTTATCTGCTCAATCCTGTCTGTCCAATCCTGTCCTTCCAGAATTGTCTGTGAAGTCTTCTTTGTCGAGTCTTGTCTAGTCTTGTCTGTCCAGTCTTGTCTGTGCAGTCTTATCTGTCTAGTTTTGTCTTTCTAGTCTTGTTTGTCCAGTCTTCTCTGTCTAGTCTTGTCTGCCTGGTTTTGTCTGTCTAGTCTTGACTGTCTAGTTTTGTCTGTCTAGTATTGTCTTTTTTTTAAGAGACGTAACTGACGGCTTTCACCGTTGCAGACAAGTGGCATATTTGAGTACATCATAGAAGACCACCAAGCCTAGTAACCTCCATTTACTATTATTAGCTCCCCCCACGTTAGGCATTATTCTTTGCATAGCTGCCATCGTCTTCATCCTCATCGCTGCTGCTTCTGCTATATGCGCTGAGAGAGAGAGAGAGAGCTTTGTCTACTGATATTCCCAGGTTCTTAATCTGCTCCTTTGGGATTATTAATGTATTTTTTAACGAAAATTTGATCGGGCTGTGCTTCCTGAGGCCAATTAGAATAACTGTCGTTAGTAGTTACCATCAGTTGTTAATCAGCCCTATTATGTTTAAGATGTTACCGCCAGAGCTAGGATTTCACGCACTTCAGTCTGCCGTGCAGATTTCAGTATCAAACTCCTGCAACAAAGATACCTTCTTATCATTCTTGTTAGGTAGGGGATATGCCTTTTTCTGTTAAGCTATTCATTATATAAGTTCAACTGGCCCTGTTGAAAGCGTTTCTTACGTCGTGCGCCGAATGCAAGGAGAGCGCATAGTTTTTATGTTCCTTGCGTTGCGGAGTTTGCTGATATTGCGATATTTAGGACGGAAGTTATGGCATCTATGGTAGATTTTCCTGAGCTAAATTCATATTGTTTATCAGACAGTCCAACTAGGACGCCGAGCTCAGTTTTAAGTCTATTTAGCTCGTGCTGTTCCAGCAATTTCCCGGATACATCCAGTACAAAAAAAATAGGTCTGTAAGCTGTTGGCTCTCCGATTGGTTTGTTCCAATTTCTTACGAGCATGACCTTGCTCGCTTTCATTTATCTGACAAAAACTTTCCGGCAACTAGCAGTGCGTTCATGATGTCCAGCACGAAATGCGAATGGTGTCGAGCTGTTCTTCTAATAATTTCAGGAGGTATCCCATCAGGTCCCCGCTCTACCGCTCTAATTCGTTTTGTAGCCAGAGATAGTTCGTCGGCATTGAAGAGCGGAATGTTGGTTACATCGAGTTGTGCCCAGTCAAAAGGAAGTTCTAGATTTCTACTGACGATTTAAACGCTCTGCTAAGCGGTTGGATGTTTCCGTGCTCAGTTGTTTTGCTCAGGGTCACGATTTCATCCGTATGTTTACCTGCTTTCCTGTAATCTTGCTTTCTACATCAGAGAATCGTCGCATACTTTGCACATCACCTGAACCAATGTATCGACGCTTTTTTGTGGGTTTTTGATATTTCGTATGCAAAACATATTTTGATTTACTCTTCGTTTAAATTGATTACGTTCTAGCCAGACTTTAGAGAGTGCTTCTTGTGTTTTTCCTTTACGTTTTCCCTCATGTTGTATAGTAGGTAGCGATGGTCGTTCCAGGTTTCATTGTCGAGAATTTTCCAGTCCCGGATGTTGTTTGCTCTTGAGTTCGTAGTGAATGTTAGGTTTAAGATGGAGCGCGAGTTTCCTCTCTAAACAGTGTGTTTTCTCCTTGGTTTTGTACAACTATGTCTATTTCCGCTATATCTCCTCTCTTGTCCATGCAGTAGGATTTCCAGTAGGTAGACTTCGCGTTGAAGTCCCTTGCTATAATCTTATCCCTTTCATTACACTGCCTGATGCTCTGGCTAAGGGCTTCTAGATATTCGGATAGTTGCGCGGTAGTTGTGTTGGAAGAGAGGTATGTACTATATATAATGAGATGGGGCAGCTCCACCCAGACGAAACTTGACCCATTTCCCGTTTTTATTATGGGTAATTTACTACCCCTTATCCAAATCGCTGTATCTTTTTGGTTGTCATCCGCATCTTGTCGCTAATTTTCTGTTGGGCTCACTAATCAGCACTATGTCTGCTTTTAGTTCCATCCAGTAAAGGTCAGCAGCTCATGAGCTGCTCGACATCTCATGATATTAATACAGTTTATTACAGTGTAGTACAGTTAACATTTTTGTGATCTATCGCGCTTTGCCTCCGATGTCTAGTCTTGTCTGTATAGTCTTGTCTGCCTAGTCTTGTTTGTCTAGCCTTGTCTGTCTAGGCTTCTCGGTCTAGTCTTGTTTGTCTAGGCTTGGCTGCCTAGTCTTGTCTGTCTAGTCTTGTCTGTCTAGTCTTGTCTAGTGCGCCTAGTCCGTCTAATCCGTTTAGTCCGTCTAGTCCGTTTTGTCCACCTAGTCTTGTCTGTCTAGTCTCATCTGTGTAGTCTTGTCTGTCTAGCCTTGTATGTTTAGTCCTGTCTGTCTAGTTTAGTCTGTTTAGTCTTGTCGGTCTAGCCTTGTTTGTCTAGTCTTGTTTGTCTAGTCTTGTCTGTCCAGTATTGTCCGACCAGTCTTGTCCGTGTAGTCTTGTCTATCTATTTTAGTTGTCTAGTCTAAAACAGACGTGTCTCTTGAGTCCATCTTGACTTGTCTCCCTTCACATGTTTGTCTAGTTTTGCACATCCATTCTTACATTGTGTTACATCGTATATAAAAAACTTGATTGCACTACACAGAAAAAAGAGAGAATCTCTTGCTCTTTTTTCTTTGTAGTGCGATCTATTTTTTATTTTTATCTAGGTTATACAATAAATTGTATAGCCTTGCATGCAATGACTATATAAATAACATTTCCTTGGTAATAGTCGCAAGTAATGTTCCATTATTATTTAATAAAAAATAGTCCAAGATTTGATAGCTGGCAAGATTATGTAATTCGAGCTCTCTTTATTTTATAAGTTTCCAAATTAAAATTATCGACGACCGTAATTTCTCGACAAACTTTATGCAAAAAATTGTATATTACTTACCCTCAAACTCAACTTTCTTCAAGTATTTCAAAAGTTCTGTGCCCTTTGTTGGCTTCATCGCGTCACATAATCCCGGCCGTCCATTGCACAGCTCCAAATGCATGTCTCTGTAATAAAATAAATTAATTAATTCATATAAAGAGTTTATACAGAAGAAAATCAATACTAGGGAAAAAACTTAAACCAAAATAGATTTTTTTGTTATAATTGTAATATAAGAGTTTCATCACTTTACCTCTAATAATAATAATAGTAAACTAACTATTATTATTATTAGAGGTAAAGTGATGATTTCCAACGGAATTGTTGACAATATTGAATTTTGATACAGTCAAGATTGATCGTTTCTTGACTGTATCAAAATTCAATATTGTTGGTTCCAAAGGAAATATGTCATTTTGTTGTTATCTGCTTAAGTTCATTACCTTTAAGCTTAGTCAAAAATGTGATGCATTTATTAAGGTAGCTAAACCTTAAAATAAGTTATTCAATTATGAGTAATTTTTTTCAATAAAGATAAAGAAAATGTAAGCATTAATTTGATTACTGCCCTACGACCAAGAAATAACTTTGTACTAATCTGCTATTCTATCTGCTTTTGTGTAATCTGTTAAAATCAAATTATAGTTATAATCTTATTGTTACATATAATTTTCTTAGAAAACGAACATAAAAAAAGAAATTCCATTATCCAAATGGAAAGTACTATTGATTGAATCACGCTAACAATGGAAAAATAATCCGCAATCCGTTTGAAACAAAATTCCCTTGGATTCTACAAATAACAAACCTTCAGGAATCTGTAAAAAGGAACCTGAATAATTATGGATGAAGGAAAGTGTCAGGATAGCACAAGCAATTCATTTTCGACGAAAGAATGTAACAAGACAGGAAGGTATGAGATAACTGATTAGATGGGTTTGTCCGGAGATAAGGGCACGCTTGGCAAAATATTATACATAAAAGCAATATGAAACTTTGCATTGTGTCTTAGACTAAAGGCTTGCTTGCCAAGGAAAATACAAGGGGGATAAAGATGGAACATATGAATAGTTAACAATTTGATCACGAAAATGAAAATTATTAATGAAACTAAGAACATGTGAGCACTAGTTCCTCATGTTTGGATATTAACTAGACAGACTAGACGAACTAACTACAGGTTTGCTAAATAAAGGTTTGCAAGTTGCTAAAGCTAAATATTTATCAAGTTAAAACTCGATTAGCTTAATAATAAATCAGTAGGAGGAAGGGATAGATAGAGTTAGCGGAAACTAGATATGGTTGAAATCAAGTAGACTAAATGAACAAGAAGGGAATATATAATTATATAGATTAGGAAGATTAGACTAGAATGTATTGATCGATTGGATATAATAAATATAGCAGCAATTGTTAGTGTACGGATGCAAAATGAAATTATTTGTGCAATTAATATTGTTTTATCGAGCTGTATGTTGTGGTGTTTGTCTGTGGATCGTGGCCGTCCGAGTGGATCCATTAAGTTTCCATTAGATGATAATAAATTATCGGTGAATCGGGATACGCAATCGAGAACATCTGGTTCTAGATGTCCTTATTGGACATGCCTTGCTACTAGCTGATAGTCAATTAAACTTTAAATTAAATAAAACCCTCGCTACAACACACCGGCAATACAACGAAAGAAAAGGGGAAAAAACACCCACTCAATTTAGAACATTGAATTAAATAGTAGGTTTTATTTTTCATCAAGTTTTAAAAGCTTTAATACTCTCCGAAACGTCGATAAAAGCGTGGAAAACAATTTGAATTATAATTAGATACAATAAAAACTAGTCTAGTAAATATACTTTTAAATATTTTTTAAACATTTACGCGATGTTTGGATATATGGAAAGAATATGGAAACTTTGTTAAATAGTTAAAGATATTATAGATAAGACCAAATTAATTCAAGATATCTTATGACAACCTCTAGTCTACCTTTTTCCTATTTGTCTATTAAGCAGACAAAGCAAACCATGCCACAACGCAATTTAAATGAAGAAAACTAGACAGAGTTTGTTGATTAGATATTTGTTGCTAAAACGTTAATTAAGGTTTCAGGGGAAGTTGAATTAAATTGAAAATATTTCCGAGTTATTTTATTTTTCGGATCAATCAAACAAATTTGAAACTTTTTGTTAATTATATTACCGAAGGGATTTTTTTGTTAATTTAATGATTCAAGGAGAAACTTTTTGATAATCATATTATTCTAAAGGGATTAATCAGTAAATTTTGCATAAAATTTATAGATGCGTTATAAAATCTGACAAATCTGATCTAAAACTGTTTCAATACGTGAACTGGAAATAGCTTGAATAGAAAATGAAACTTCATCGATCACAGCATACGACATTTTTCTGCTTGAATTCATTTGAAGCTTAATAGTTTAATTCTATCACGCGTCAAAAAAGAGTCAGGGAAGTTGTTGTTGAAATGATTTGCCGAATCAACAGGAAAAGTTATTGCAGGTGAATAAAGAGATGTTGACAATTCAACATCTCTTTATTCTCGCTAATAATACTCTCGGCTTCTCGCTAAAAAATATACCTTCCTGGCTGAGTTGATTTTTTTAAAGGATTAACAATGTCAACTAAACTATAATTGAGAAGATGACCTTCATAAGGAATAGCTCCTCGTTGAGAAAAGTGGGGTTTTATTTCGCTTGTTGAAGAACGCGAAACCGAGACTTGGTATAGACGTGGTAAGTATTCTAAAATGCAAGCTGCAATACTTAGTTCATACATTGTAATGGTATTGCGATTTTTTTCTCACAATTCTTCACAGTGTTTCCTTGGTTTATTTCTTCCATCTTCCTTAAATTTAAATTCGAATTTAATATAAAATAATAACATAACGCAGAAATTGTAAATAAATGTAGTTCATAAATCTTCACACATCCATTTTCAAGTAAGTTCAAGTAAGTAACTTTCAAGAATGTGGAATTATAAATGATATTAAAAACAAACTCAATTTACATTGATGGAGAAATCTGCAGACTGTGGAAAATATAATCCATTAGTGTAAACCATGCTATAGCACCAGGGAATTGTGTTGCAGACTCTAAAATTGTTTTTAATAATACCTTTTAACGAATTGATCTTAATTAAACAACAAATACGGATCATACAAGACATTTTTTTTGAAAACATTTCTTGTTTATATTGATTATAGTATAGTAGTATAGTAGTAGTATATATTACCTGATGGCATATCCAAAAGCCATAACGGCATCTGAAACGAATTGCAACTGATTCTCAAAGACTGTGTTATGTCTAGTAAGGCGTTCGGTGCCTGTGCAGATCTTAGCATGCTTCTGGTTGTACGGGGTTCGAGAACTGTTTGGGTATCGACATTGGAAGTGATGTTCCCAAAACTCTGAAACAACAAATAACATCAACATATTAATTTTCATTCAAAAATAGATATTAGAAAAATGTGTCGTACATTGTAAAAGTGGTATAACTCCATATCTTAATATATAAAACAAAGTCGGGTTTGAAGTTAAGACTTTTAAAAACTCAAGAACGGCAGGACCAATTTTTATGATTTTTGATTTGTTGGATATGTCTCCACCTCAACTATCATATTAACTATTAAAATATGGGAAAAATTCACGAAAAAGGGAAATAATGAAAATAATTATTTTCCTGATTTTTTTCATAGCCGAACTATAACTTAAGCTATGCCAATAGATGGCGCTGTGTGAATTACATTAGTGTCTGCTCCAACACGGCTCATTCAGCGTTGAAATTACCGGTAAACCTTCAAACGACTGAAACACGCACATGCAACATTTCGAAACACTTGATAATGGTCAAAGTTTTGATAGCAAGTAAAATTATCATATGGGATGAATGCACAATGGCGCACAAACGTTCATTGGAAATTGGAAGCACTAAATCGAACCATGAAAGATCTGCGCAATGACATAAGATGTTTTGGAGGCGCAATGATTCTACTGTCTGACGATTTCCGGGAAACACTACGAGTAATTTCAAGAACCACTGCTACCGATGAAATAAACGCTTGCCTCAAATCATCTATTCTGTAGCGCTATATTAAGAAACTTCAGCTGACGATAAACATGCGAGTTGCATTTCTAAACCATCCATCTGCAGAAGATTTCTCCAAGCGATTTTTGTTAATCGGTAATGGCCGTCTTCCCGTCGACGAATGGAACGGATTGATTTCGTTTCCGCATAGTTTTTGCAATTTCGTCTCAACTAAGGACGAGCTCATCTACAAAGCGTTCCCCGAACATCATTGATAATCACAAAAATTACAATTGATAGGGTGAACTAGCAATTCTAGCGGTAAAGAGAAGCGAAGACGAGGCAACGCACTATCCAAAAAAATTTTTAAACTCATTGAATCTGCCTGGCTTGTCAGCGCACAATTTACAACTGAAGTTTAGCTCAGTAATCATCATGCTTCGCAATCTGAACCAACGAAAGCTATGTAACGGAACGCGTTTGGTGGTGACAAAACTCATGAACAATGTGATTCACGCGACCATACTTAAAGGATAAATCAAAGGTGAGGAAGTTCTTATTCCGAGAATTCCGATGATCCTAACCGATATGCCACTCGAGTTTAAACGAATTAAATTTCCAATTCGTCTTGCATTTGCCACGACGCTCAACAAATCACAAGGTCAATCCATGAGTGTTTGTGGCCTGAATCTCGAGAATAAATGTTTCTCTCACTGTCAATTGTACGTAGCATGTTCGCGCGTCGACAAATCATAATTTTTGTTGATTCTCGAGCCAGACAACAAAACGAAAAATATCGTGCGTCACAAGGTGCTTCAATGACTTCTGGATTTTGGGCTTTTGGTCTTTTTGACTTCTGGATTTTGGGCGTTTGCATTTTGGACTTTAGGATTTTGTGCTTTTTCGATTCTGCACATCTGGTTTATGAATTTTTGGGCTTTTATATTTTGAACTTTTGGTTTAGGCTTTTGAAAGTTTTTGACTTTTGAATTTCGGGCTTTTGGACTTTTGGCTTTTTTATACGGCGTATCGTATGCGAGGGAGAGCACAGACACGATTATATTCCCATCTATTAATATAATTTTGTACGATTATATTACCAGATATCGCTATGCGAAACATTGGACTGACTTTAATTCAGCTAATAAGTTATTTTTTATTAATTATAGATTCTGAGGCGATACGAGTTCACAGGGTTAGCTTGTTTTTAAAATATATTATAAATATTATTTTGCTTAATGGTATCACATTTAGTCATTACTTTCATTATAAAAGTTAAGCAATTTCAATAGTTGCATTAAAATCTCATAAAAGGCGTTACTTGTTTATACAGGGAACTAAAACTTTCAAATATTCACTTTAAAAGTAAAGTAAGTCACAAGTTACTTTATTAGTGAAGTAATGTCTGGAGCTGATTCTTTTTGATTGTGATTAATATTTGACACGTGCTGATACGTGTGTGTCAAAATTGATATCTTTAATAAGTGTTTTAACAGTTTATTTTAAAGGATTTAGAGGATATTAGTGATTCTGGGTCTGAATATCAGCCTCCTTCGGAAGAAAGTTGTTCTGAATCACCTAAGCTTATTTAAATTCATTGTTTTTCTAACGTCCAGAAAGGGTTTGATATCCAAAGAGAACTTAATCAACGAAAAGCAGATTTATCACGAGAAAACTTTCAAAATGATTCGAAAAGGTTTATTTATTTATTTTTATTTATTTATACATTAAGGTTCGTAGGGCAATCTGTAGGGCTGATAACATAACCCTAATCGATTTTATTCTAAAAAGCAAGTTAAACAGTAGTACAATTACTAGTCTTGTATTTATCCATTAACAACACCACATATAAATTAACAGACTACACTACACTACTATGTATGACACGCTCTTTAAAAATATTTCGTACATTACTGATTTTTATATTTTATTTGTTAAGTTGTTAAATATTTGCAAGGCCTTATACATTGGTGAGAATCTGATCATGTTTGTTCTGGGGTGGTTTGGCCTAAGATTATCTCCTGTTCTTGTATTGTGATAATGCATTTCACTATTTCCAGTCAATGTAAGTTTTGTGAGTATTATTTCTAATTTTCCACATAAGTTTACTTTTTTCAAGAGATTTCAGATTCTGTATTTTCCTATAGTACATTTTTTTTAAGAATGCAGTACAGGGAAGATAGGGCTTATTTGACTTTGTTGTCTGATTGGCTTAAATCCAGGAGAAGTTTACACCGACGATATTTACTTCCTCCATCTCAACCTCTTTTCTCTCTTTTTTTCACATACATTTGCAGCTGTTAGTTGTCAATGGCTGCCGTTTCAAATCACGATTATCATCTGATCTGTTTCTATCATTTAGATTTTTTGCGTTTTTCTCCATTTATGTGTTTGTATTTTATTACTCTTGTTGCCATTTGGAGTATTTAATCAATAATAATAAGATATTCAATGAAACCATTAATAAATTACCAATTTGATATTCAAGTAACTATATTTGAATTTAGCGCCAAATTTTGTAACTAGATTGAACATTTGTCATAGTGTAAATCAGGTTTCTAGTTACTGCATTCTTAAAAAAATGGACTATAGTTTTTAGGGAGTTATACAACACACTTGTTGGTGTGTATCTATCAATTTTGAACATTGTTTTAAGTGCTTTGTTCTATGTACGTTGAATTTTGTTTATTGATGATATATTTGCATAGCCCCAAATTGTCAGAAGGTATCTAAAGTGTGACTTAATGTAAGATTCAAAAATAAGATTTTTTGTTGACACTGTTAGATCCACATTTATCCTGATGATTGCACCTGTCATGGCACTGGCCTTTCTAATTACTTTTAGTATATGTGTATCCCATCGTAGTTTATTGTCTACATAAAGGCCAAGATACTTATAGTTGTCAGTAATCTTTAAGGTAGCATTTTTTATTTTTAAATTAACCTGTTGTTTACTTTTGATTTTTTTTGCGCAAAAACCATATATTCCGTTTTGTTGTTTATATTTAGAGCATTCACAAATGCCCATGAATAAATTTTTTCCAGGTAAAAAACCTTCATAAGTTAAAACTGTATCGTCAGCAAATGAAATATATCGCGACTTCAATTCTTCGAATTCCAGGTCTCTCACATACATTGTATAGAATAGTGGTCCCAAAACCGATCCTTGTGGTACACTCCGCCGACTTGTCATTTTTGTGCTCAGGGTTTTATTGGCGTAACAATGTTGAGGCCGGTTTCTTAAATAGCTTTGCCTTAACTTTACTTTGCCTCTTATTTCTAGTTTATCTAATTTTTCAATTAGAAGTGGGTGTTGTACCCTGTCAATTGCATTGCTAAAGTTCACAAAAACTGCTACCACGTACTTTCCCTTGTCAAGCCTCGTTGCTATATGTTCTACGAAATCAGTGGCTGTTGAACAGGTGCTGCTATGTTGCTATGCTGCTATAAATTTATGTCAGTGATTTCCCTTTCATCAGTTGGCACCAAAAATATGCTTGTAGCGTTAGCTTTCATCTTGCTTCTGTATACCATGTGTCCCGGCATTGTAGGTTCACCGATTTTAACATAATGTTCATTAGGTGTGTTTGATATATCTTTTTTGTCCCAATTTTTTTTTTTAGGGTCGTTTGGCTGCAAAGCCTTTCTGCACTTCGACCAACTTGATCTATTGTGCTTGAACCCTACTACAATTGCTCTCCCAGGAATTGAACTTCGTGAACGAAGTCTAAGATATTCCTAAGAGGCTTGATACTCAGCTCCAAGGTGGTCATTCTTGCGACCCCGAAGTTGGCAAGCCTTATGTGTGCTAGCGCTACACAAGTGCACATGTGTTCAGTTGTTTCTTCGTCTGATTCACATAATCTACAGGCAACTTGCTCTACCTTTAGCATTTTGTGTAGGTGATATCCCACCGGACAATGTCCTGTGAGTATGCCTACCTTTGCCGGCGCGAGTGGCGTAGTGGTGACGCTCGCTGGCCTCATGTTAGAGCGCCGATGTATACAGGCCCGAGTTCTATTCCCAGCGTCCGGCCGCATTTGTTCCAGAAAGACAAATGTGTAAAATAGCAATTAGCGCAAATTTAATATAACAGGTTTTCTGGGCCTAAGTGTATGTGATAGAATACAATAGGCTACCAACAGGCCGCAGTGTTCGAAGGGTCGGCAAACCCGGTAATCACATGAACCAAACAAAAAAAAAAATGCCTACCGAAGGTCTGATTTCTCATCTAGAGAAGCTTAGCATCTGCTGCGTTTTTGCGGCAGAATAGTTTATGAGCATTTTAGCTTGCCTCTGTCCTGGTGTGTTCTTGAAGTAGGTTTGCTTTTGCTCTTCTTCGCATTTCTTAGCCCCCTGCCTTACGTGGGCCTTTGTAAGTCCACAAGTTGGCTCCGGGCCAAAGAATGGAGCATCAGCTCCGCTTTTGGCGAGTGCGAGTGGGCCATTTCGTTCCCATATATGCCCTGGTGACCACATTAGCATCAGGGTTTGTTTACAGTTCCAGGTTAGCTTGGAATTAAAGTTGTGGACTTTTAAATTCCTTAGAGCTACCTGGCTGTCCGTTAGGATGTAGATTTGCACTCTTTTAAGACTTTTCTTTAGGCAGATTTGTGCGCATCTTTCAATGGCTATAATTTCAGTCTGTAGTACCGTGGGTGCCTGACCCAATGCCGTGGACCTTTTTGTCCCTAAATATTATGTTATCTTTTTTAATTTCAGTAATATTTAGGGCTTCACACGAGAAAACTATTTTTCTCTTCTCGCCTCGTCTCGTAAAAGCGAGACGAGACCGAAACGAGGTCGTATGTGGTCTCATTCTCGCGAGAGCGAGAATATATTTGGGCTCGCTCTCGCGAGAGCGTATGTGGTCTCGCTCTCTAGAGACACTGGAGTCTCGTTTCTGATCTCGGTCATACTTCTTCTTCAATCTTTGACTCTAGCACGGGCAGCCGTAATATTTACTTGCATAAATTTGAACTGCGGGCTCGGGCAAGTTACATTTCATTTTATAACAATTAAAAGAGTATATTTAGGAATATGAAATAAATATAGACAATTTCAAATTATGTTCGTTTTTATTATGAATGTTAAATAGTCAACGAAATAGAAGGTTTATATAAACAGACATTTATGGTTTGTGGATGGAACAAAACGAATTTCAAATATAGTATACAAATAGAAATTGTATGTAATTTTATGTAAACAGACAATCACGGTTTGTCATCGCTTCATTTTGATGTGGATGGAACAAAGCGAAATTCTATGATAGTAATAGTAACCAAATAGAAAATTTATGTAAACAGACATTTATGGTTTCTTATCGGTAGGTACATTTTCAAGCACTAAAATGCAACGATCATGTGATGATATTTTTATAATTATATACATATTTCTACTATTTCATATGAAGATATTTTGAACTTCAGTTGCAGCAAAAATGTCACTGAGTGAAGGTGCTAGTAGTGATAACCCTAATAAAAGGCCAATATTAGCAGAAAGGCCTGACGCATTAAGTGAAATTGAACTAGCTAAATAACAGTGTTAATAAAAAATACATTCAGTGACATTATTATTTTTTTTTAATTTGAAATAATTAAAGATGAGAAAAAAGCAATATGTTTAGTATGTGAAAAATATAGAATAATAAAAATAATTAGCAGAAAAGACAATTATACGACAGGTATGAAAAGACATTTATTAACTGCTCATCCGAAGGCCTACGAAGAAGTTTATGGCACAAGCTAGAACTTAGTAAAACTAAAACTCACTAGATATAAACCCTATAAATTGTTAAATCGTTCAATATATCCAAAATCTTTAAAACCTATTTATTATTACACTTATTGATTATTTATTAGGTTACACATTTTTCGGCCATTACCTTCCGTTTTTTCAAATTCCTTACCATAGTATTGAAATTTTTATTTCTAATTAGATTGTTTGTTTGGTTTTTTATCTTTCTTAGTTCTTCCCTTGCAACTTCATCATCAGGACTTTTATTGCGCTTTTGTAGATTTTCTTTTTTCTTTTTAGTTCCGAAATTATATGTGCACCTATATCCACTCAATTCAAATTATATCCACTATTTATATATTTTGCCATTTTAATTATAAATTCACTTTTTTGTTTACAGTCTTTTACTATTTTAGTTAGTTCCTCAAATGAGCCAATATCATTACTATTAACAACTTCTGAGAAGCATTTTATAAATTTAGTCTTATTCACAATTTCTTTTACCACCACATTGTTTTTTACAAGATTTACCTTATCACGTTCCATTTTAACAATTATAGATCTGTGATCTGATAATAAGTTGTCTTCTATAACAATATTACATTTGTAAAATTTACAATTCGTTAATACATGATCGATTATCGTTCTTGTCTTGGTTCTTTTGTGTACCCTGGTAGCATTATCAACATTGATATCATTTCAAAATTCACATCCGTTTCTCTGTACGACAGTTTTGTATGTTTCTGTATTAACGGTATTTTTTAGGAAGTCTATATTAAAGTCTCCTATTACAAAACAATTTTTAGAATTATTCTCTAACAGGGCATCAAGATTTTTCATAAAACTGTTTTAGCTAGATTCTGGTGGCTTATATAAACTCCACCTTTGGAGTTTCTACAACAATGAATCACATTATAATGCTTTAAGTTGCAGAATGTTGTTTCACTCTCATACAACCATGTTTCCGATAAAACAATGACATGGATAGAAAACTAATACGTTTTCAATAGGTAATCTAGGTTGTCTAGTTTATTCCTGAGACTACTAACATTTATGTAAAATATTATTTGATGTGTCCATCACTATTAAAACGATAAACTGAAATAACCTAACTAAATAATAACTGTAGTACACACGTACCTAAAAATAGTTTTTATTAGTTCATTTTTCCAGCTCTTAAAAGCTCTTTCCAACTACACTCAATGTCCTGATTAGTATTGCTTCTCATCTGTTATCGTTTCTTATGTAGACTTTCTTGCACCAAAAAAAATATATCCATGTTGTTTAAGTAGTCGGGCTCTTTTAAATCATTCTTGCATATACCTGGATAGATCTTCATACATGTACAGCTTGTTTATACTACCCTCAATTCCACATTTATTGGTATCCAAATTACCCATTACTCTACGACTTGCCAAAATGTAAAGCATATCACGTAAAGCACAATCCCTAAACTGAACCAACAAAGGAGAGTTCCTCTTTCTTGGAATAATTACTTTAATTTTTAAATCAGCTGATATCTGACTAACGTTTTTAACACTTTTGACGCTTTAGTAGTAGGGTCATTTGGGTTGCTTAATTCAAAATTCAAACCTGTTTTTTATTTATTTTTTTGTTTTCTATGTTTTCAATATTACAACGTACGGTTCATTCCTAAAATCACCCAAGCTGGTACGTAGTGTGCGCTGGTGTCGTTATATTAAATTTCGTACATGCGTATTACAATTTCAGTTGTAACAAGCACCTTTCAACTCGAATTATGTACTATACTTTATCTACGACCACACTAATTTGTTTCTATTTAATAAGAAAAATATGTTTGATGTAACTGATATATTGATTCATCGATCTAGGCAACACAATATACACAGTGTCAGTGTCAAATGAAATAATTTATATTTACTTAATAATTTATATTTTCTATGTTTAATTTCATTAATACCTACTAAATAGATATAAGCCCAAAAGGTCAGAATTAAAAAGACCGAAACGTTGGCAGAATATCGACAACAGTGTTTTATTAAAATAAATTCCTTTTCCCAAGAATAAACTAAAATATAATAAAAATTATGAGATCTTAAGATATATTTATAATTATTTATTTTTTTGATTATAGTTTATAATAACTGAACAATTGTTGAATATTAGTGTTGGATTGTTATCTACATCATTAGTGATTAGATTGGTTGCATTATGAGTACTTGAAGTCATATTCGCACGATGTACTTGCATTTGTGGAAGTGAAATTACTGTTTATCGAAGTAGAAATTTTTGTAGCAGTATCATTTTGTTTTTTCATGGAGCAGTCTATATAGCCTTCTGCTACTGCAGACGAACGCCAGCCACCATGCTTTTTTAGTGACAATAAATCACCACCGGAATCCACAAGAATGGTGGCTGATGAACGTCTGAAACAATGTCCTGTATAAAGATTTGCTTCCGACAAATGAAGATAATTAGCAATTTGTTTAGGAATAGAGCCAATTTTATTTATTCCAACACATTGCTTAGCGCATTTCTCAATTTGATAATTTAGAAAAAAAGGCTGATCATTGTCCATTTTTTGTGGGCGTAGGTTAATATATTTTTTACAGGTTTGGTAAAATTCTTTCGGTACCACAAAAGATCTTTGACATTTTGTTTTAGAATCAGGAACAATCAGAGATGTTCCAGTGTCTTCTATATGGCAGGGTTTGATATTTCGTAGTTCCTGTTTTCTGCAAGCACTGCCAATGCCAAGCAATGCCAATAATAAGAATAACCTAAAATTATATAAAAAATATCGCTATGCCCATTAGAGATTATTGTAAGAAAAAAAAAAGTAATAAATACCTTTATCAATAAATATTTGTTATCCGGCGAATTATTGAGGAAACTGTTAATTTCTTGAATGGTTCAAATTTTTGATTTCTTGCTATTAAATCCATCAGATTTTCTCTTTAGTAAAGCTATTAACTTTGTATGTTTTGAAATGTCGATGTTGTGCTTTATATTAATTGTTGTCCGAACCATTGAGTAAATTGCCCAAAGTGAAGATGGTTTCATTGTTTGAAAACAATTTAACAATTTTTTTCTGAAAATGATTTAACTTTATGCTTCATTCTCCAGTCCATACATTTTCTATATGAATCCTCGTATCGATCCCGAGATTTAATCGGTAGCAAATTATGGGCAGCTTGTTTCGCTTTTTCAACAATTTCGGGCGGAGTGGCATTTTCTATTTCACTATCAGTGGACATTATTTTAATTGAATAAAAATATAGTGTTTATGTATTACTTTGACGTTTAATATGTTTTTGACAAATAACGGAATGTATAGGGTTGCCTAAACTAGACGATAGTAGCAGCTCTCAACCAATCAACGAATCGTAAACCAAACGCACTAGTGTGTTATTGAATCATTAAATAACATTAATCGCCGACTGTTACATACGTGTGTAGTAAGATGTATTTACATAATCCACGAACTGTACAATATTGGGCAATTATAATAGTGGTCGTAGATAAATATATTTGTGTGACGATAATAAAATATATTTTAAATAATATAAAAAATAAAAAAATATATTTATATTAAAATGGGTGAGGTAATCTCGTAATTCTCGGCAGCGCGAATTCTCGATCCAATATAGAACAATGTGGCAAGCACTGTTGGTTTAACCCCGGTTAGATTAGGTTGCCCGCCGCGAAGCGGATAGTAAAATCAAAACA
The DNA here is from genome assembly GCA_944588485.1 of Phosphuga atrata. Classification (NCBI taxonomy): domain Eukaryota; kingdom Metazoa; phylum Arthropoda; class Insecta; order Coleoptera; family Silphidae; genus Phosphuga; species Phosphuga atrata. The sequence goes on from OX155900.1 coordinate 33,262,838, forward strand.
ACATACGCGCGGCAGCACGAATTCTCGATCCAATATAGAGCAATGTGGCAAGGACCGTTGGTTTAACCCCGGTTAGATTAGGTTGCCCGCCGCGAAGCGGTCAGATAAATCAGGACAACATACGCGCGGTAGCGCGAATTCTCGATCCAATATAGAACAATGTGTATATATAGAACAATAAAAAACAAATCGAATTTACATTCGCCAAGACAGAGGTAGAAATACGAATCTACTCACCACCAGCACAGAAGAGAAACTCGGCAAATGAAAATACTGAGGAATGGATAGAAACCACAAGACGGAAAAACAAGAACGAAAAGGAGGAAAAGCGGGAAAAAAGGCACACGGATGCAGTCCTCATAACAGCAAATGAGAAATCATACGCTGACCTGTTAAGGATGGTTAAGAACGAAGTCGATAGAGAATCCTCAGGAGCTAGTATTACAGGAATCCGGAAAACTAATAACGGGGAATTACTTCTGAAAGTAGAAGAAGGTAAGGCTGAAGATCTCAAACAGACTATTGAACAAAAATTGACGGACGTCGAAATCCGTACTAAAACCCAAAATACCATCGTTAACATCAGAGACCTAGACACAGTTACCACGAGCGAAGAAATAATTGCTGCAGTCATAAACACAATTGAGGTTAGGAAAGAACAAATAAAGATTAAAAACATAAGACCAGCGTATGGAGAGACCCAGGTGGAGACTGTATCGCTCCCACAGAAACAGGCTAATGAACTTCTAGAGAAAGGCACATTAAAGGTTGGATGGGTTCAATGCAGGGTGAGGGAGAGAATCCAACTGGTGAGATGCTATAGATGTTGGCACCATGGGTACCATGGTAGTACGTGCAACGGACCAACCAGGCAGAAACTGTGCTATAACTGTAGTCAAGAAAGCCACAAATCAACTGAGTGCAAAAATGAAATGTTTTGTCCAGTCTGTAAGATGAAGGGACACCGTGCAGGTTCAGGAACGTGCCAGGAATTTAAAAAATCTCTAGCGCAGGCAAAAGAGCGGAATGGCAAAAGAAACTATGACTAAGATCGTCTAAAACTGTACAAGTTATTGCCAAGGATTGTGAGAAACAATCACACAGTGTCATCACCCCATCTGTGGCCAGGTTGGGTGCGAGCAGACAATGGAGCATGCCCAATACTCAAAAAAGCGTTATCGGAGCAATGATTAATATAATCCAAATAAATGTCATACAAAGCCCGGCTGCCCATGACCTATTAAGGGCTACCGTTCACGAACTAACAATAGACATTGTCATAGTCAGTGAACCAAACCAAAAAAACATGAAGAACGGCTGGATCACGGATGATAAAAATCTTTATATGCAACAAGGAACTGGCGGTCTTAAAACACGGAAGTGGACCCGGTTTCGCATGGGTCGAGCTAGAAGAACTTGTGATATATAGCTGCTATCTATCACCAAACAGTAGCCCCCAGGAATTAGAGCTATCCCTATCCACCCTGGGCCAGGACATTCGGTCGATGATCCGACAACTAGTCGGAGGAGACTTCAATGCAAAATCCCCCTATTGGGGATGTTCAGGTACAGATAAACGCGGAGAAATTATCTTGGACTGGATCTCAGAACTCGATCCATATATGAGTAACGTAGGAAACTCACCCACTTTTGAACGCAGGAGCAACTCCTCCATAATAGACCTTACTCTTGGTACGGCCGACCTTGTGCATAAAATTCAAAACTGGCAGGTGCTAACGAGGGAAACACTAAGTGACCACAGGTACTTGTCATACCGTATAGACGTAGGTACAATAAAGCCATCTGCAAAAAAATGCAGGAGGTGGCACGCAAAAAATATAAACGAGGACAAATTAGCAAATAAGCTGGACAAGGAAATTCACAACACAAATGACCGCTCACGTGATGGTCTATACTGTGTACTACAAAAAACTTGCAATGATATCCTTATGCCAAAAAAGCCTTCGAAAAGAATACAGGTTCACTGGTGGAGCGCGAATATTGCTGAGATGAGAAAGATCTGTTTTGCTAAAAGACGTGCCTACCAATGGAAACGGAGGAGCAATCCAAACCCAGACATATAAGCTACGTACAGAAATTCTTACGCCACAGCGAAAAAGTACTTAACCACAGAAATCAACAGATCTAAAAGGGACCACTGGCGTCAACTCTGCGATAAAATAGATTAAAACGTGTGGGGTGACGCATATTCCATTGCTACCCGAGAACTCAAAGTAAGATCTCCAAATCTGAAAATGACCATGGAAAAGGCGCAAGAAGTGGTGGAGGTTCTCTTTCCCAAGCACCAGAAGCTACAGTGGGTTTTACCGGAAGTTAAAGACACTCCTGAATTTTCTATTGAGGAGCTGAACAGGGCCAGCCAACGTCTTCAAAATGGCAGAGCATCAGGACCCGACAATCTCCTACCAGAAGCTGTAAAGATTGCCGTAAACAGAAAACCAAAATTCGTTCTAGAAGTCATGAACAATATAATAGCAGATGGCAGATTCCCGGATAGGTGGAAGATAGCAAGGTTGGTCCTCCTCCGGAAAGGTGAAAAGCCCATACACGAACCATCCTCTTACAGGCCAATATGCTTGCTGGCTGTCCTCGGGAAACTACTGGAACAACTGCTTCTAGCCCGAATTAAAGAGGAATTGGACAAGGGTAGAGGTCTTTCCGATAGACAATATGGGTTCAGAGAGGGAAGGTCCACGGTCGATGCCGTTCTGAGGGCGATCGAAGTGGCAGAGAAAGCCACAAGCGGCACACGAAGAACACGTAAGATGACGGCGCTGATAACCCTAGACATAAAAAATGCTTTTAACTCTGCAGCCTGGGAAATGATTATGGAAGAGCTAACTAACAGAATGTTTACCCCATACCTGTTGCGGCTGGTGCGCAGCTACCTCTCAAATAGGAGAATACAGATGGAATCAGGCGATGAGGTCGTCGAATGCGAAGTAAATAGTGGTGTTCCTCAGGGGTCAGTGTTGGGCCCTACCCTATGGAACATTCTATACGATGGCGTGTAAAGGCTCGTTTTCCCCGCGGGGGTAGAAATAGTAGGATTTGCCGATGACCTAGCTTTAGTTGCAACAGGGAAAACTGAAGAACTGAAATGAGAAAGGCAAACATCGCCATAAAGCAGGTCGATGAATGGCTAGAGCGAAAAAACCTTAAGCTAGCTTCTCATACTACTTCTCACTGGCAATAGGAAAATAGGAACTATAAAATTCAAAATTAAAAAAGTGGAAGTCAAGTACCTAGGCATCACTATTGACCAGAAACTGTACACCTTAAGAGCAAACCTTAAAAGCACACCTTAAGAACTAACACCGGCGGTCCGAAAAGCAGTAAAAGAAGACTGCTGTGCTCTGTGGTTCACTCGACCATTCTCTACGGAGCCCCGGTCTGGGCTAGAGCAATTGAAAAGGGGTACATGAAAACCTCTGTACAGAGAAAAATGGCCATCAGAGTATGCAGTGCATACAAGACTATCTCCAGGGAAGCTGTGTTGGTGATTGCTGGCATCGTCCCGATAGAGTGAAAATCCACGAGATAGTCCAATTACATAAGACAAGGAACTGGGCAAATAGGACAGAAAGACAAAAAATTGCAAATAACCAAATACATGAAGACTGGCAAAAGTCATAGAGTATGTCCAAAACAGGACATTGGACCAAACTATTGATCCCAAAACTTAAACCTTGGCTAACACGGAACCATGGTGAGATAACTTACCATCTAACGCATGCCCTCAGCGGCCACGGATGCTTCAGGGAGTATCTACATAGTTTTGGCAGGGCAAGTGACGCAATGTGTGTAAACTGCGGCGACGTGGACAGTGCACTTCATACTGTGTTTGAATGCAGTAGGTGGATATCCGAAAGGGACAGATGGAAGGAGCAGACAGGCCTCATCCTAGAGGTGCAAACACTGGTAGACGCGATGCTGAGATCACCACAGGACTGGACATACACGGAGACAATGATACGTGACATCCTGACACAAAAAGAACTAGACGAACGGACAAAAATTAACTACGAAAAGGAATACCAAAACTATAGAGCCAATACTATATAGCCAGATTCCCGAACAACTAGGGCGGCAAAAAACCGTCTGGGCTGCTCACCCTGAAGGAATGCGCAAGCGAAACCGAGGTGGCGTACTTTTTTAAGCCAAGTGGAAGTAGGGGTTTAGTGAGTGAGAGCCTCAAACACAGGTAGGTAGAGCTACCCCCAAACCACATAAAAAAAATTGAGAATTTGAAATAATAGAGAGCGCTAGTCGCCGCCGTGGACAAATTTATAGCCTAGACCAATAGGTCGATATTACAAAAACAGCCAAATGCAAATAACCTTGTTTCGTTGTTGGCTGAATATTAGATGGCTGAGGTTTGAGAGAAATTATTCTTTACAATTTCAATTAAAAGAAACAATAAATCCCGACACACCTTTTTATAAAGTAGATTTATGCAAAAAAATCAAGGATTAGCGGCACACTTGTACAATATTCGACAAGACCCACTCTGTCCATTAAAAAGAGTAGTTACTAACGCAAAGAACAAATATATGATTGATCTTCTAGAACAGGGGTTCCCAACCTTTTTGAACCTGCGTACCAATTGACTTTTTGAGAAATTTTGGCGTACCACCAGATCTAAATATTTTAATAAACGTGTAATATTTACTCTTCTAAAAGTGTTCAAAGACTTTTTTAATTAAATTCCTGAAAAAACTTCATATTTAATGGTTAGATATTTGTTTATTTATAATAACATACTTATAACAAAGAGAAATAAAAATATCAAAATGGTAATTAGCCTATTTGGGTCTAAAAACATACAAATAAAAAATTAGTACAAACTCAACAAAAAATTAATCATCATAAAAATTATACTTTTATAGCCTTCAGTGCGAAACTTGTTGTTGTTTGCCTGTGATTAAAATATCAACATTAGGAGTAATGGAACTTATCTTCACTCTTAAGTCATCTTCAACACTTATTCTGCTTCTATGTTTATTTTTTATGTACAAGAGTTCAGAAAATCCACTCTCACACAAGTAATTCGCAACAGATGACATCAAAAATAGCAGAGCTTGCCGGAAGATCAAAGGGTACTCGGTTTTACATCCTATCCAGAATTTAATTAAATATTTCTCTTTAAAATAATCTTTCATGGAACTATCTTCTGTAAGATCGATAAAACTTTCTTTTAGTTCCAATTCATTTGGGGTTCCCAAAAAAGGATTTCTGATCCAGTCCACTTTTGAATAATCTTCAAAGAAATACTTCTTAAAGCTTTTTTGAAGACCTTCCAAGTGAACAAGGATATCTGCAACCAAAGCTGGCATTGGAGATATTTCATTTTCTTTAAAAAATGATGATAGAGTGGGAAATGCAGATAAAATCTTCTTCTGTATTTGTGAACAAAACAGGACCAGCTTTCTTTTGCAGGAGTTTATTTTGTCACTGGCTTTGAAGGCTGTTGTGTTTGGTACCTGAAGTCCCAAGTTCAGTGTGTTGAGTTTGCAAAAATATCGGCTAGATAAGCCAATCTTGACAACCATTCTTCATCAGCAAACAATTTTTTCATGTCATGATTTTGTTCACTTAAAAATATAAAAACTTCTGATCTCAGTTCAAAAAGACGGTTCAAAATTTTCCCCCGAGATAACCACCTCACTTCTGTATGCAGGAGTAAAGTCTTGAACTTACCACCCATTTCTTCACATCAAGGAGAATAATCTTGTGTTTAGAGCCCTTGCCTTTATTAAGTTAATAACTTTCACAGCATCTGATAGAATGGAGTTAAGTTTTCCGGCATACTTTTAGAAGCTAATGCTTCTCGATGGATGACACAATGCGTACTTTTGAATTCAGGAGAAACTTCCTTTATTTTTGCTGCTAGGCCTGTCAATCTTCCATACATAGCGTTTGCCCCATCTGTACACAAGCCAATACACTTGGACCAGGGAATGCCTACTTGGAGCACATATTCATCAATTACCTTAAAAATGAGTCCCGCTGTGGTATTTGATTCAAGTGGTTTGCAGAACAAAAACTCTTCTATCACCTCTTCATTACAATCAAATCGCACGAAAACAAGTAGCTGCGCCATGTTTGTAACATCGGTGCTTTCGTCAACTCGAAGTGCAAAATAAGTGCATTCTTGGAGTTTTAAAGCCGGTTGTTCTTCAATATTATTAGACATATCGACAATTCGTCTCTTTACTGTGTTATTTGATAGTGGTATTTTTTTAATTTCTTTGGTTGCCTTTTATCCTAACACGGCTTGGACCATATCCACAGCGGCCGGCAGTAAAAGCGTCTCACCGATTGTGTGAGGCTTTCCATCTTTTGCAATTCTTAAACTAGCAAGGTATGACGCCTTTATCAACTTAGTATCAGTATTGACAAACTTCGTTAAACATTGGGTTTCTTCTTGAAGAAATTAGATTTTCAATTAAAAAATTCAATGGGCTTACCAATCAAAGCAGGGTGCTTAGTATTTTGGTGTCGCATCAGTAAAGAAGGCTTCATGCTTTGGTTCGAAAGTGTTTCAAGACATACAACACATTGAGGAATAGGAATGTCACTAGTTTCAGTCCCTGGCTTCACTAAAAAACCGTACTTTAAGTAGCTTTCATTCTATTTACGATTGATCGGTGATTTAGGTATTTTAGCATAATCCTTTGAAGTAGAAGAGGACGTCAGAAATCGTTTCATAGTTCAGTTTTCTTATACGAAATCACAACACGCTCAACGAACTGCGAACAATGAACTTGCACAATCTCTGGCAATATTGTGAGGGGGAAGAATGTAGGCGCAGGGGAAGTTATTAATACCGTGGGCCGTGGGGGAAGAGGGGTAAGACAGTTCCCGTCGCACCGCCCCCGGCGCCGTGTCTCCTTCACTCCTGCAGAGACAAGCAGCTGAGTAATGTTCGCGTGCTCACTGCTCATGCGTTCAGAAGCTATTAATAGCATGTTGCTCACATCACTCACGCGTACCACCTGAAACGTTCCCGCGTACCAGCAGCGGTACGCGTACCACAGGTTGGGAACCCCTGTTCTAGCATATATACCGCCAATTTACCACCATTACTACAAAAATCTTCCCATAGATATTCCAAGATATTCCATCGTTCAAGCGCACGTAATGCTGATGAACGTTCATCTGAATCATCATTAAATTAGGTTTTTTTATTTTCTAAGATACATTTTTTAATCTTCTATTTAATTTTCTTCTAAGTTATTTTTTCAAATTATTATACACTGGCGGGTGTAACCCATTTTTAAAAAATAAAATAAATTTTTTTACTGGCTTAAAAAAAATAGGTTACTTAAGAAATTGCAAGTAAGACTGGCCTGAGAAGCAGAAACCCCTGATCCGGACGAAAACGAGTCATCACCCAAAGAGATGACCGCATTTTGGCGTCTGAAAGTTTGCGAAAGTTTGCTAATCTTTTGCGGTTATGCTACGAAATCAACTTCAAGAGGTTAGAGATGCCAATGTTAGTAAATGAACCGTTAGAAGGAGGCCTCATGTTGATGTAGATGAATGGCTACAGGTCCACAATTACATTACCGGCATCGAATTGCATCGATTGGCTTTTGCCAGAAATCACTTGGCATGGAATAATGATGACTGCAGCAACGTCCTATTTTCAGACGAGTCGCGCTTTTGCTTCACTGAGCCAGTCGGACGTCGAAGAGTATGGAGAAAATCCGGAGAAAGATATGCTCTAGTTTGCATCGAAAACCGACTTCCATTTGGCGGTGGCTCGGTTATGGTTTGTGCAGGAATTTTTCTACAAGCACGCACTGATCTGGAATTCTTACAGAATGGTTCTCTGCCAGCTTATAGATACATTACGTTCTGGATGATTATATTATGCCTTTCATGGTCATTGTGGTTGAGCATGGCATTTTCATGCAAGATAATGCTAAACCTCACACAGCCAGAGTTGTCAGAGAATATCTGGACGAGGTGGGATTTAGACGGTTTGAATGGCCAGCACTCAGTCCAGACATGAATCCTATCGAACATCGGATCCAATCCTATCGGATTACTTATCCGAAGACATACACCAGCTCCAAGAATTGGTCAGGGGCTAAGAGAGTTGCTATTGCAGGAATGGAATAACATTGACCCAAATTTGATTCTCTATTAACGTTATTAATGATTATTATTTTTGATTTTTTTTAAGTTTGTTTCTCATTTTCTTAGTTCCTCATAACAAAAAATTGAACTATGTTTTAAATGTAAATTTGTTGCATTTTCATAAGAATTTATAATTGCCAATAATTTTCGTTTTTTTTCTTTCGTGAAATCTTCTGTTTGTAAGGCTAAATAGGCTAAATTAAATATTCAGTATTGAATTAAAAATTTGCTATTGAATATTATTATCGTTTAAATATTTATGAAATTCCCCAGCATTGTGTTACCACGAACGATTTTCATAAACATTTATGGATCAGTTGAATATATTGTTGAATATACAATTGTGCGTGCATTGTGTGAAACTCGCCCACGGGAGTTATAAAATAATATTTAATAACTGCAATTATATGGATTAAACATAATGTGTGTCCTTGAAACACAGATATACTGTGTTTTATTAGTTTAAAAGTAAAAGTTTATTGTTTTTATATGGCGTTTTGGCGTGTTTGTGCTTTTCAGAAACAAGAATAAAACAGTTTATTCAATATCATTCTATAATAAAATATTGTAACATATTCTCAATTCTATTTAGTCTATTTATTGTGTCTTTAGTCTATTTTTGTTAATTCCTTAGATAAATAATTTAAAAAGCCCTTTTTAGTTATTTTAGATGTAGATAATGAATGAGCTATTTCGGTAAAAACTATGACCAGTTTAATGTTGATTGTCATTACCTTTGGGATATAATAAATTTCCTCAGGCTTTATACTCTGCTGCATTTCCCGTTTTCCGGTCGGCACGACAATTAGCCCAGGCGCACTGGCTTCCAATTTAAAACAATAAATCTGAAACCGCTACAGGAAATCAATGCAGACCCTCAATCGCGGTAAAACTATCTAACAAACTGAAACTTCTTTCACCCACCAACCAATAAAACCTAATTCAAAGGCTTTCAAGTATTTCAATTATACTGATCGATTTCGAATTGGTTGCATTGGTTTAAATTTATTTAGAACAAAAAAGTATTCCATTTTGTAGTTTAATCCCAACGCAATGTTATTTTAATAAAAAGGTTTTATTAAAATAATACATATCTCCAAAAATTTTTGTGTATGAAATAACAAATTTTATATGGAAGAATAAATATTATGTTCTGTCTGTATAGTCATGTTTGTCTAGTATTGTTTGTTAAATTTTGTTTGTTTGGTCTCGTCTAGTGTTGTTTGTCTAGTTTTGTCCATCTAGTCTTATCTGTCTAGTCTTATCTGTCTAGTCTGTCTGGTCTAGTTTGTCTAGACTGGTCTTGTATAAGTTTGTCGTGTCTAGTTTTGTCTGTCTAATCTCATCTGCATAGTCTTGACTTTCTAGTCTTGTTTGGCTAGTCTTGTCTGCCCTGTTTCTTTGTACAATCTTGTCAGTCCTGCCTTTTCTGTCCGTCCTTTTCTCTCTAGTCTTGTCTATCTATTCAATCTTGGGGTGTAATGGGCCAAGGGTAGAAGGGATCTAAAGCCTGCCCAAAAGTCAACCTCACCTGCACGAGTGATGGCCTTGTATAGACCATCCGGCACACCCTGCTAGATAACAGACGAGGCTTTGGCGACCAAGTCACGGCGGTATTTATTTTTTTCAGTTAAAACTGAAATTAAGGTAATGTCATTTCATACCCATGGATGGAAACAGGAAATCACCTCCATCATACATACCCAAGAGAACTACATGATGATGACATTCAATTCGAAATGTACAAATGCGTCAAGTGGTCGCAAACATTCATTTGTGAATATGCATCAGAAGAAGATTCAATTTTGTCTGTCTAGAGAAAATTTCTCCCCATTTTTCCTTATCTATAAGGAAATGTAATCTAAGATCTCATATTATTCTCATTAAAGAATCTAAAGTATTTAGCTTTTGATAATCACAATGCATGTGAACCGTCTATGCATGTAACCGTATTTAGATGAATAATTTCTTCAAATGTAATCTATGCATTAAGAGATTCTAGGGATAGGAATTGTTCACAAAGCGGTGTATTTTTAAGAATTTCTTTGTTAAAATCACCCGCTATAATATACAGTTTTGATTCTGTACTCAATTTTACTAACAGTCTATGGAGATGACAGAAGAAGATGGTTAGATGAATTTTTATTATTCGATAATAAAGTATATAAACTACAATAATTACGAAAACGTGATCCTCAAAATCGGTTTCGATTGCCGCACACTAAAAAATGTATTTTTACGTCATACTGTTAACGTCTTTTCCATTTTATATTATCTGCACAATAGATCGCTATTCCGTGTACACCTTCGGTGCTGGAGAAATTTGATGCTAACTTGAAATTTCTATGATTCATTATAAAGGGTGTCCCAAAAAGAGCGCCGAAATTAATAAATTTAAAGAAAAACACATTTATTTTGTGAATCAAACAAACATTTTTATTTCAACGGAAACATAGTTCGGATTAAACGTGAAATGCAACATCAGGCAAATGACCACGCGCCGTATTTCCTCTTTAAGATGTTCAACTGTTTCAAGCTTATTCGCATACACCTATTGCTTCACATAGCCCCATAGGAAAAAGGCCATCGGTGTTAGATCGCAGGATCCTGGTGGCCAATGTTGATCGCTAAATCGAGTAATGACACAGCCTGGAAACAGCCTCACACTAGGATTTTCAGCACCACAAATCCGACAGTTTTGCTTATTTACGTATTCGTATAGTTGACAATGTGCCTCATCTGAAAAAATGATTTTCTTCGAAAAATCCGCCTTAATTTCAGCAAATCCACGGCGCTGAGCATGGTCCCTTGGCTTGATTTCTTGCACCAATTGAACCTTGTACGCGTGTAAATGCAGATCTTTTACCAAAATTCGTTTTAGTGAAAGCATAGTTTAATAAAATTCGCATAGTGCTTCTGGAAATATTTAATTCTTGACCACGGCGCCGAATGGAAGTTCCTGGATTCTCGGCCACAGATTCGCTTACTGTGGCTATATATTCGAGTGACCGACAAGGACGGACGACTACGAACAATGATCTTTTGATCCATTAGCGTAAATTTGGTCTCAAATTTTGTAATTAAACGCCTCACTCTCGATTCATTTGTCGCAATATTAAATATTTATTTGTGATTCACTTTTCCAATGCTCCGTCAGTGGTAAGTATTTACAATCAGGATTTTCCTCCAGCATTTGCTTTATATTATCAATAGACTTTCCAATAGATTGTGGATTTTGATTGATAATACTTATTTTATTTGATTGGTTTTCCGTTGTTGTTAAGTATGTTCTCGATTTTGTAATATATTTAATTGTTCCCCTGCCAATTTTAAGGTTTTCATTTTCTCTGGCGCCTTTTCTAGCCTTAATAAAAAATTATTGATGAAAGCGTGACGTGGTAGCGAAATATCGTATGTTTTTCACATTTTGGAATTCGTCAAATGGTACCGACACCTTAAATGACGAGTACTGCTCTGGATGCTTTGACTGCAGCTTTTTACTGATACCAGGATTATAAATTTTATTTGAAAGATATGTGGTAATATCTTCCTTATACATATATATATATATATATATATATATATATATATATATATATATATATATATATTTATATATATATATCTTCATCTTGGGTATGTATGATGGAGGTGATTTCCTGTTTTCATCCATGGGTATGAAATGACATTACCTTAATTTCAGTTTTAACTGAAAAAAATAAATACCGCCGTGACTCGGTCGCCAAAGCCTCGTCTGTTATCTAGCAGGGTGTGCCGGATGGTCTATACAAGGCCATCACTCGTGCAGGTGAGGTTGACTTTTGGGCAGGCTTTAGATCCCTTCTACCCATGGCCCATTACACCCCAAGATTGAATAGATAGACAAGACTAGAGAGAAAAGGATGGACAGAAAAGGCAGGACTGACAAGATTGTACAAAGAAACAGGGCAGACAAGACTAGCCAAACAAGACTAGAAAGTATATATATATATATATATATATATATATATATATATATATATATATATATATATATATATATGTTGTATTTGAGGTTTTCGCGGATAGATACCTGTGTTGTATTGTTTTCTCGAGGATTCCGCGTTGATGCTGAGGGTTGGCTCTGAAAAGAACCGGATTCTCGACGTTTCGGCGAACTAACATTCGCCATTCTCAAGAGATATATGCGTCCGTGCGGGTCAACCGTTAGACGCATACTGTATGCGTCTAACGGTTGACCCGCACGGACGCATATATCTCTTGAGAATGGCGAATGTTAGTTCGCCGAAACGTCGAGAATCCGGTTCTTTTCAGAGCCAACCCTCAGCATCAACGCGGAATCCCCGAGAAAACAATACAACATATATATATATATATATATATATATATATATATATATATATATATATATATGTATATATATATATATGTAATGAAAAATATAATTTTCTTTAATATTACTCCGCTTAAAAACAGCATCATAGTAGTCCGAGACAACGGACAACGGATAACCTAGGCAACGGATACTACTTTGTTTGTTATTATATTTATGTTACAATTTTGAAAAACTAGTTTAGTGAATTGGGAATCGACATTACAATTAAAAACATTAATTGTCGTTTCTTTTCCTATAGGTAAGATTTTGTTAGAATTAAAAAACACATTAAAAACACGTTAAAAACACATTTCTTTCCAAATTAAATATTCTCCAGGAAGATACAACATCGAAGCAGACTGCCTAAGTAGAAATCCAGTGCTAGAACAAAATGAGAACCTAGATGAACAAACAAAAGTAGTAAACTTAATAAAATTAGAAGATATTTTAGAAGATCAATTAAAAAATGACAAGGTACAATGCAGAAGAAACAAGCTAATATCAAAGAACAATGAATTATATTATAAGAATATAAGAAAAAAAGAAAAAATTATTCTATCAGAAATTTTCAGTATAGAATTTATTAAAAATGTACATACAGAACTAGGTCATATTGGAATTAAACAGATGCACAAAATGATCAGCTCATGGTATACAGCAAAAAACATGACAAAAAACATAATAAAAACCTGAGAAAATCGTGCTGTATGAATAAAGAAAAAAATCAAGAGAAAAAAATAAATATGGTTTGATGTCTCATTTGGGTCCTGCCACAAAACCTTTTGAAATATGTTCTATTGATATGATTGGAGGTTTTGGGGGTTCACGGTCTACAAAAAGATACTTACACCTGCCATCGGATCATTTCACAAGGTACGCATATATTTTGACATCAAAAACTGAAAATGCCAATGATTGTGAACTCTACAGAAACTGACGACATTGGCATGATTCTTTCTGACCAATACCCGGGTCTCAATTCTAGAGAATTCAAAACATTTTTAAATGAAAAAAAAACGCAAAAAAATGTCAATTTTTGGGAAAGATAAATATTCCAATCATTTTTACTGCAGTGAACTCACCTTTCTCAAATGGCTTAAATGAGAGATTAAACCAAACTAGTTAATAAAATCAGATGCAAAATAAATGAAAATGACAAAAAAGTAGCATGGACAACTATAGCACAGAATTGTGTAAAAAACTATAATGAAACGGAGCACACTGTCACTGGATACGCACCAAAGTACTAAAACTACTAAATGGCACAGATGTTCTGAAAAACACAATAAGTTCACATAATTACAACAAGATAATTTACGATAAAAACCGAAAACACTTTGACTTTAAAGTTGGTGATACCGTTTTTGTGGACAATGGAAACAAACTAAATAGGAATAAGCTCGATGAAGTAAGAATCGGACCCTACAAAATAGCAGAAAAAATGTCAAACTCAATTTATAAGATAAACACTGGCCGACAAAAAGCAGAGTCAAACTTTTTCCATATCTCAAAATTAACCCCAGCTCATGCGTTTATGAACCCTGAAGAGGATACATTATAGATATTTTTTCTCTGAGGGAGGGAGATGTAAAGAAAAATATAATTTTCTTTAATATTACTCCGCTTAAAAACAGCAGCATAGTAGTTCGAGACAACGGACAACGGATAACCTAGGCAACGGATACTATTTGTTATTTTATTTATGTTATAATTTTGTAAAACTAGTTTAGTGAATTGGGAATCGACATTACAATTAAAAACATAAATTGTCGTTTCTTTTCTTATAGGTAAGATTTTGTTATTAGAATTTATAATATTGTTTTTAAAATTTGTTTAATATTGATCATAAATAAATTCTTTTCTTATAGAGCAACTCAAGATTGTTTCAAATTGTGTCGAAACAATCAGTAGAAAATACCAATATATATATATATATATATATATATATATATATATATATATATATATATATATATATATATATATATATATATATATATATATATATATATATATATATATATATATATATATATATATATATATATATATATATATATATATATATATATATATATATATATATATATATATATATATATATATATATATATATATATATATATATATATATATATATATATATATATATATATATATATATATATATATATATATATATATATATATATATATATATATATATATATATATATATATATATATATATATATATATATATATATATATATATATATATATATATATATATAGTATTTCTCATTCATTTGGGGATCCAACTTATATACATGCAGGTGTTTATAACGCATTGCAGCTTTTATTTCAGTTATGTCAGATTTCCGTGTGGCCCTTTTCCTATGCCGCTGCATCTCCAAAGGCCATTTAAGATACATTTATCTATCTAGAGATAAATTTCCATTGTCTTCGTGTCTTATTATTTCGAGTGGATTTATCTAACTCCGGTTGATTGTTTACATTTTTTTGTGATGCTCTCTCCAACCTATATCGAACTCACTTTTTCGGCTTGATCGTGCTGGGTGTTATCTCTATTATTGTAGAATTTTGGGTTTTTTCGTTGATATATTTAAAGTTTCTATCTCAACAATTGTTTCATGGGCTAGGATTTTCTTGTTTTCTTCATTTAACGCCTCTATTTCGATAGTTCAGATATAACGGCTAAGCAACGGTTCCACTTCTTTTGAATTATCGTTTATTGAATAATTGTTAATGTTTTGTTTATTGTTGCTTGACACATGTCACGAAAGATTTTGATTCCGGTCCAGTTCGTGATGTTTCGTGATGATACCTCTTCTGCCATCTATCTCTTCTTCGAGTATGAGCTGGGGAATTCGATATTTTGCCCCCTTAGTATGTGACCCAGATACCCGATCTTGCACTGCTTTATGGTTTTGAATAGTAATCTGTCCTTTCTCAGCTCCTCCTCGTTGATAATGTGGCCGACCCATGGGATACGGAGCATTCTTTTGAGAGTCCACATCTCGAATGCCTCGATCTTGTTAATGGGTGCTACTTTTATCGTCCAGGTTTCTGCTTCCTACAGTAGGACTAGCCAAACGTAACATTTGACCATTCTGTGGCGGATTTCTAAATTTAGGTTTTTATCGCATAGCAAGGACAGTAGTTTGTTGAATGCCTGTCTGGCTTCTTCCACCCGAATCTTGATCTCTTGTAGTGGGTCCCATCTGCCGTTTACTAGTGTGTCTAGGTATTTGGTGCTCCTAGTTTTTTCGATTGTTTCCCCTTCTAACGTGATGGACACTACTGCCTGATTATTACGGTTTATAAACTTGAATTTTGTTTTGGATCTGTTTATTATTAGTCCGGCCTCTGACCCCTTTCTGTTTATGTTGTTCATTAGTAGCTGTAGGTCTTGCTGGTTGCTTGCTATGATCACTGTGTCGTCTGCGTATCTAATATTGTTTATTGTGGTACCGTTTACTATTATTCCGATTTCTTGATCATCGAATGCTTCTGAGAATATTTTTTCGATGTAAGAGATGAAATAGCATTGGTGAAGAAATTTTCACGTTGTAAAAAAGCGGTTAATATTTCGAATTACTTTGCTGACGAGATGTTTTCATGAGTTGTTGACTTGCCGAAGTTGTCTAGACATTTTATACTAGTTCGATACTATTCTCAATAATAATAATAATAATAAGGGGTATTGAAGAGAAGTCAAGCCTTTGGAATTTACTAATAAAAATACTCTCACTTTCCGCTTTGTGGGAACAACCGATAGCTTTGGATGCCAACCCTCAATTGTCTAGTCTTGTATGTCTAGTTTTGACTATCTAGTCTTATCTGTCTAGTTTTAAATGGCTAGTCTATAGAATTAGTTTCTCATATGAAACTGTTAGATTAGTATAAAAATCGTTCAGATTTATTTTACTGCTTTATTTCATTTAATAACTATAATATAGAATTGAACAAAATTTAGATTAGAATTTAGATTTTATTCTTTAATAATGTTTAGTTTAGCTATTCAAAATACTGCTTCTAGCAGATTAACTATTTTTTCACATTGCGCTTGATAAAGAAGTAATATTTCCAGAGGTTTATGAACGCAATAATTTAATATATACTTTGTCAAGTGCAATAAAAATTGCAAGAACCTTTTGAAAGGCATTTTATAAAATGAAGAGCTTTCATTACTGCGTGACATAGCGGCTTTGATATATACGTCGTCTGCAAACGAACGGAAATATTCACACGACAAGAGCGCACAATGAGTGTCATTTTAGCAAAATATACTTCTCTAGATTCAAGGAATACCAAAACTTTTCATAGAAAACTCGTGTACAAAAAATGAAACTGTTGTGCGTAAAGATGTAAACGTAACTTTCTACTTGTCACATGTCAGGATCACATGATTATTAATATAATTTAGAAACTCACCTATAAACCAAGGATTTCTCTTATTATTCTCGACGTTTAAATTTAGGAAATATTCTTCAAAACCAATTACTGGATTTGCTTGGGGTTGTACGGAGAGCGTTCCTTCTACTTCGGCTTCGTTCCCATCAGACACCAAACTCCTTGCACTCCAACCGTCTGAACCAATCCACGAGAAACTTCCTGTTGCATTACTTCTTCTCACTGCTCTCATAACACCGGCAACTTCCTGGTCGGATCCAAACACAATTGCACCTGAAAACAAAGATAATTTAAATGAACCATTATTGAGAAATATTCTTGTTAGAATTTCTTAGTATTTTTATTAGCTAGAGTATTTTTATTTGCTCTAGACTACCACATAGTAGATTTATCAGTATATTCTTATATGCAGTTCATTTAAAATGTCAATTTAATTTTATCTA
This sequence comes from Phosphuga atrata, assembly GCA_944588485.1. NCBI lineage: Eukaryota > Metazoa > Arthropoda > Insecta > Coleoptera > Silphidae > Phosphuga > Phosphuga atrata. The sequence continues at coordinate 33,280,241 of OX155900.1, forward strand.
CTTTTTTTTATCTAGCTTTTTGTCTCTTTTCTATTAGTGCAATATTAGTACTAGTATATTTTTCTAATTTAAATCAGATTACAGGTCTAGTAAATCATATGTAAGTTAATCCTTGCAAATGTTGTCTAGAACAGAGTTGAAAATAATAATTTAGGGAAACGAAACTGTTTTGATAAAAAATTCAAAGAAAAATAACAAAATAAATATGTAAACCAAAGTTTCCCGACAATTTTTTCTTCAATTTTTAAAAGATTGTCGTACTCTCATTTCTATAAAATTAATTGGGTAGCGTTTTAAAAAGTTGAGCAACGCTGGTATGGAATATAATAATGAATTTCTGCATATTTGAGTTATGTAATTCATGTGCAAGGAAACTTTTATTTAGGCAACAAATAACTTTAATGGAAGTGAAAAGCAGCTTTCCTTGCAAAGCACGTTAATATTGGTAATCGGGTTTAATATGCTCTTGCATGCAACATATACTTCGTGTAAGCGTCCTACAAATAAACTCGCGTAACTTCAAATTGGCTTGTAATTCGTGTATTTACAACTCAATTTAAGCTGTATGTAAATTGTATTACTTTAAAATTAAATTGAATAGAATAAATAATATTTTGAATAAACATTTTTTTAAATTGAATCTATTCATTATTTTCACACAACATACAAAATTTTGTCCTAGATAGACATGAATTGTGTTCTAGATAGAAGTTTTTTTTTAAAACATTTTTATTGCAAATTTTTATTTTTTTTCTCTTTATGATTTGAGTTTGTTGTATTCGTACTGATTGTGAAATAAGTGATATTATTTCATACAAACGTATCTAAAATTGTCTCTTGTAAATCTACTGTACACAAAATTATCGTTACGCAAGTATTTGTTACCAGACGCACTGCTTTATACCAGACGCTACTCATGAAATAATAGGCTACAAATAGGATGGCCAGTAAGCTCTTCGTCGTTTAATATTCATATAGAAGATGAAATTTGTAAATTTAACAGTTTCACATATCAGGTTTTATATTCGGAGAGAGTAGGAGTAGGAAGTATAAAGCAAGAAAAGCTTTGGGTTGCTACTAACAGATTCCTGAGTGCACTGAATTCAAAGACAATTTCCGAGCGAAAGCGGATATAAACAAGAGATGGATACAAGTGTAGTATTGTAATGTATCGAATGAAAGTACACTCGATACATTCATTCGATACCTATTCATGAGATATTTAGGTAAAAAAACCGACGAAACACAAAACTAGCTTCATACAAGGTAGCTGAACGAATTGGTTCAAACCTCACACTAAAGTTGAATCTTTCATTTTACCAAGGTATTCTGAAACAGTATAAATTATGTTTCGGTAATGTTATATAAAAAATGTCAGGTGATCAAATATACATCGAAACCCAGACACAATGAAGAAAAATATTGCAAAGTTGTGATATTTTAGCACGTTTCTAACAAATCGCTTTCTTGTCCGTTCGGATGGATTTTGGTAATCAATTTCAAACTAACTTGAGAAATGAGATATTTTGGTAATCAATTTCAAACTAACTTGAGAAATGAGATAGAGACTTTAAACTTTATATATATATATATATATATATATATATATATATATATATATATATATATATATATATATATATATATATATATATATATATAAAGAACTTAATATATATATTAAGTAGAAACTTTATACATATAAAGAACATAGCTCAGAACTTAATTACTGGATGCACAAATGCAATATTTTAGTACTTTAATCGTGTTCTTTTACTATAAATAAGTATTCTACGTCAAATGTAGTCCATATTAAATGTACCTATATTAGTCAGGGACCATATGTGGGAGCATTGTTTATAAACATACGGACTATGTAAAACAGAGTTCGAGAACAATACGAGGGAAGCATAATCGAGGCCAGTTGATTAAACAATGTTTAAAATCGATTGCAAAATTTCGCACACATGACAAAGCAGAAAATTTAAAAATTATATAAAAAAAATTGAAAAACCTCATTTTTATTCAAATACACTAAAAGCAAATATATTTTTTCCGTGTTGACTATAAATAAAAGCGTGGAGCGCTGAAATATGTTGAAGTTATCTTACAAATATTAAATTATTTTAATAAAAACGCCATTTATATATATATATATATATATATATATATATATATATATATATATATATATATATATATATATATTATATGAACATATATATACATTATTTGAACTGCATTTCAAATATATGAGCTTGTAGATTGTTTGTAGATTCCATTCTTACCGAGAAAACGTTTTACCAAAATATGTTAAGTTATTTACAGTCGCATGCAGATAATATATCTTATGCCAGCACGTAGAACACATTCACAAAACGCTACTTAAGAAAACTTGAGCAACGCCTAGGCAGCTTTCCTTATGTTTTTTCCTGAAGTAATAACAACGTCTGGCGAAAAGTCGGCGGAGAAACCAATTTTAATGCAACTTCTATATAAGTTGACACGTTCGCACGAAATAGCGTATATTACCTACAGGCAACGCCGGCGAGACAGTTGCAGAATATTATCTGATATCTGTATGTGCGATGCGCGCTTTCACACCACCTACGAACCACTAGAAGTTATATTTTATTTTATATAGAACTCAGTGAAGGAAATAAAGATCTTTTTTCGTATCTAGACATTTCTTCACCGCAAATATAATAATAATAAAAGCATATCGCATATTCCCATATCAACAAGAAGGATTTTTAAATAAATTTAATTATCTAAAACCAGTATTGGATTCACTTACATAGATAGACAAATTTAAATACAGAAAAGCGGATAGGAAAAGAAAAATCAAATAGGCGAACACAAGTACCTACTTCATATACAGTAATCATACATACAAAACAAGCATCTAGTCTTGTCTGTCTACTCTACCAGTCAACAATAGTTGAACAAATGATCGCTTCGGAGAACTTATGGGCACATAGGTCAAGGATGATCCAATACATCGTGACAGTAAAAATGCTAAACGTGCAGAAGGGGATAGAAGCCGAAAGGATGAAAAATGTTAGTACCTGAACCCTTAATCACTGCAAGAGGAACGGGGATGTATGGGCGACATTATGCAGCAACAGCATGAAAGTTACGCGAAAAGTGGTCCCAAGATGCTTGTGATATTCAGAGGGTCTTCTTGTTAAATTAACCGTGAGGTGCTTACTACGTCCCCGACAAATAAAAAAATCTTGTCTGTTATATAAGACAAACTTCTCTTTTTAGTCTTGAATGTCTAGTCCTGTCTGCTTAGTCTTATCTGTCAGTTCAAATCAGTCTAGTCTTGTCTGTCTAGTCTTTTTTATCTGTCAAGTTTTGAATGATTAGTCTTGTCTGTCTAGTCTTGTCTGCTTAGACCTGTCTATCTAGTCGTATTTGTCTACTCACAGACAAGAATCTAGTATTGTCTGTCTAGTCATGCCTGTCTATTCTTCTCTGTCTAGTCTGTCTATATAGTATTATATGTCTAGTCATGTCTGTCTAGTCCTGTCTGTCTAGACGTGTCTATCTAGTCTTGTCTGTCTAGTCTCCTCTGCCTAGTCTTGTCTGTCTAGTCTCCTCTGCCTAGTCTTGTCTGTAAAGCCTGTCTAGTTTTGTCTCTCAAATCTTTTTTGTCAAGTCTTGCCGTGTCAGTCTAGTCGTATCTGTCTAGTCTTGTATGTATAGCCTTCTCTGTCTAGAGCTAGCCATGTCTGTCTAGTGTAATCTGTTTACTTTTGTCTATTCAGTCTTGTCTGACTAGCCTTGTCTGCCAGTCTTGTCTGTATAGTTTTGTCTGTCTAGTCTTGCTGTTTAGTATTGTCTGTCTAGTCGTATCTGTCTAGTCCTGTATCTCTAGCCTTGTCTGTCTAGCGCTAGGCTTGTCTGTCTAGCGTAAGTGTAGTGTAATCTGATTACTTTTGTCTGTTCAGTCCCATCTGTCTAGTGTTGTCTGTCAAGTATAATCTGTTTACTTTTGTCTGTCCAGTCTTGTCCGTCTAACCTTGTCTGTCTAGTCGTATCTGTCTAGTCTTGTCTGTGTAATCCTGTCTTTATAGTCTTATCTGTCTAGTCGTACTTGTCTTTTTTCGTAGGAGGGGGAATGCATTATCGCACACCGGAGCCATTTGTTCTTTTCCCATCATGATTCCGGATATGTAAGCTTGTATTTCATCCCAGTTATGTAAGTTATATTAAGTAATAGAGATAGATAGATTGTAGATATGGTGGTGACGACTTGTACTTCAACCTCTTCCTCTAAGCATTGGTGTACTTAGCCACTTAGAGCGCCTGCTCTAGTCCTAATTCCTTTAAGAATTTCAGGATCTGGGTCTCATTCAAGGACTGCAACTCCTCTGCGTTCAAGTAGTGATCCCCAGAGTCTCTTACGGAGCAGTGCTCCGCAGTCTTTCAGCAGATGTATGGGGGTTTCCTCTGCTGAACCACAGAATCTGCATACGTCGTCCTCCTCTAGGCGTAGGGTCTTGAGGTGTTTTCTAAGTCTGCAGTGTCCCGTCAGGAATACTGTCTTCTAAGTTTGTTCCTGTTTAGTTTCAGGCATGATTTTGTTCTTTTCTAGTTAAAAGATCCCAGCATCACTTTGATTGTTTCAACTCTGGAAGTTCTTTCCAGGTTTTCATTCATTGTTCTCTTATTTTTTCATTTAAACTTTTGAGGATGGTGTTCACACTCATGCCGCAAAAGGGTTCCGGACCTATAAAGGGATTACTGGATCCCTTGTTTGCTAGGTGATCGGCTTCTTCGTTTGCGTCTATACTAGTGTGTCCTGGTACCCAGTATAGCGTTACTTTATTTTCTTTGCCAAGCTTGTTTAGCTTTCCTACACAGTACCATACCAGTTTGGATGTGATGGCGAATGAGCTAATGGCCTTGATGGCTGCTTGGCTGTCGGACAGGATAGCAATTCGTTTTTAGCAATGATCTATGTGCCCATAATTCTTGTCGAAGTTAAATTGTGCACATCTATCAATGGCGTTTACCTCTGCTTGGAAGATGGGAATGTTCCCATGGATTCGAAGGATTTGGTACGAGGTCCAAACACTCCTGCACCAGTATTTTCCCTTGTCTTCGAACCATCTGTATACCACTTGATAGCATTTTGCTCTATGTGGTATGCTGAGGATTCGTTGCTCCAATTGGCTTAACTACTACACATTGCTGTGTAGTTTTTCTGGAAATGGTATTTGCATACCATTTCGTCTTTTGGTGCTTCCAGTCCGGGGATCTTGAAAGCGAGGCAGCGGTCTCTCCTCCCGATTATTTTAACAATGCCTATTCCTTCCTTGCTGAACCTTACAATCGCCGATCTGGCGGCCCTCTTCGGGGCGGAGTCAGATCCAACAGCAGCCCCATTGTTTCTGTCGGGCACGACTCCATCGCCGCCGTGATGCAGACACACGCCAGTCTTTGAATCTTGTCAAGCTGTTTCCTCATAGAGGCCAGCTTGGTTCTACTCCCCCACGCAACCGTCCCATAAGTGATAGCAGGTCTCACTATAATGGTATAAATCCATCGCAGGATTGTGGGGTTACAACCCCACGTTTTTCCTGCCAGATTTCTGCACACCATTGGAGCGCGTTTGGCTTTACCTACCGCTGCCTCAGCTTAGCGTCTATTCCATACGAGTTTACTGTCTAGTGTGATACCCAGATACCTTATCTCCTGTTTGCATTCTACTGCCCTCCCATCCAACAGTATGGGCTGTAGGCAGCATGGTTTTCTCTTTCTAGTAAATGGTATCACCGTGGTTTTGCTCGGGTTGTGTCTCAGTCCCACTGTTTGACACCATCTACTAGTTACTATGAGGCCTCTCTGAACAATTTCACAGAGCGTTCCCTCAAACTTCCCTCTGGCCATTATGGCTATTATTACTATAACCTTTTATTTGCATATATACAAAATATTTTACATAAATACATTAGCATACTATACATTATATATAACAAGTTACATACTAAAGTCTCAGGGGAGAAGCCTGCCCAGAACTCCTACTGGGCGCGTCCCCCGGGTGGCGGATTGGGGAAGCCCTCACCGGCTTGCCGGCGGGTAGTGGTCAAATAAAATAAGCCACCGCGGACCAAATAGTGCAACGGAGGAGACAACCTCCATGAATAAAAAATATAGACGACGAACCTGGCTGACACGGACATGTTTTGTAAAGGAAAGGAAGGTTTTCGAAACAAGAGTTGACGATTTTGGATAGTCACCGGGACCCGGGTTATGGGGTGCACTGGGGGCGGGGGACTCACTCAGGACAAAAGATGACCCAAAAAACATGAAATGGCGGATAAGGAACAAAATCCCCGGGCGGGTACCCAGATAGAGGGAATCCCGTCATCTGACAAGTTTTTGTCAGGTGCTGCTCCACGGAATACGAAGGGAGCGCTTACTGCTAATATCGACGGAGGACTGCTAATATGACAACCCGACAACGAACATAGATATGTAGATGGATATGAGTGGACTGGGCGGACAAGTAGGCGGCGTGGTGAGGGTAATCAGACAAGTCTGGTCGCCCACACCAGAGACGTCGGGAGAGACGATATAGTCAGACGATATAGTCAGAAACGACAGTGCGTCGGGGCGGCTCCTCGAAAGTGGCAGAGCCAATCAACCCCTTTGAGAGGAGAGACTCGATAAGCAGGACCCCGCCAGAACTATGAGAAAGCGAGGGCCGAATACGGCAGCTGTCAGCTAGTCGATATCGACGACACCGGAGAGGACACCGATGACGAGCCGGAAGGAAGCGGAACTCTAGTTAAAACCCAGCAGCAGACGCCACAAACCCCAGAACAGCAGCGGAAAAAAAGAGGAAGATCGCTTTGGAAAGTCCGATTGCTGTACAAAGCAGCAGCGTTCAAGTCTCTGTGGAGATGATACAGCTCAAATCCAAAGTAGACGAGATAACAAAATTCGGAATGGAAAATAAAAACGTCCATAAGGAGGTCGACTCATTAGGAAGCGACTCATTAGTGAGATACAAAAATACACGGGACGCATAATAGGAACGTATAAGCAGGAAAGGGGTGCCCAAATAGAGCAGGAGCTGAATTTTGAAAAATTCAAGAAAGACCAGGAGGCTAAACATGACAATACTCCGGGAAATGGAAGAACTAAAAGTAAAATACGAGAGTGAGTACAGAGAACCGGAAGGCAAGAAACTAACCGATAGGATTAGGGCGGCAGAAAAAAGAATTAGAGAACTTGAAGGAGCCCTCCAAAAATCAGAAAGGGCAGACAAGGTAGTAGCAGTAGAAGAAATCACAACTGAGAAAGTAAAAAATGCGATAACTCTAGAGGATTTCAACGAAATCGAATCACTGCCCTGGAAGGAAAATGCTTTTGAAAATATCTACACTGTCAGAGGAAATCCTTTAATGGTGGCTAATGACAATACCCTGGCCAAATGTATAATTGTAGAACCAGACGACCCACATATGGAGAAAAGCATACAAAACATGTATCGATGCCGCTATCCAGAACTCACTGAAGCTGTATGGGAATTCGAGGTTTTTGAGAGAACTGTAAAGATGGGACGTGGAGACGATCAGACCCAGAAGACCACGAAGTTGGTCTACATCAAAGCAGACGGTACGGAAAGAAATATGTGGGAGCAACTAACAAACCTAAAGAATTTAACTACACAAAATAAGGTGTATGGATGTGGATAAAATTAAAAAAATGGCACAAACCATATTTATGGGAAGCCACGTGACCCTGGACTTGTACACCCCTCCCCCGACGGTGAGCTCTAGAAAAGAAGAAACCACACCCGAAGCAAAAAAAAAAACAAGAAGGTTAAAGACACATATGCACTGATACTTGCAAGAAAAAATGGAGATGTTAACACACTATTAAACGAGGTAAAGACGGTTCTGAAAGATAGCGACGAGTCCAACGTAATAAGATACGTTAGAAGTACCAAGGACGGAGATCTGCTCGTTGAAATGGAGAAGGACGAAAAGGGAATGTGAGTAGATTGTTAAAGGAAAAAATGAGAGATGTTAAAATAAGAAAGTTGGGAAACGAGTACAAGGAAGTGTTTCGTATAAAAGGCTAGACGCAACGGTAACGAAGGAAGAAATAGAAAACGCTTTAGCTGCAAAACTTGGAGAAAATAGTGGAGAAGCAGAAGGCAGATGGAAAATAGGCGAGCTTCGTCCTAGCAACGGGGATACACAAGCGGTCACCGTCACCATTGGAACAACAGACTCAAAGAAACTGACAGGAGGAAATGACACTTTAAGAATAGGGCTATGTATATGCCAAATTACTAAAAGGGTCGAGATCACTAAGTGTTTCAAGTGCTGGGAATACGATCACAGGGCGAAAGATTGCCAAGAAAATATTGACAGATCGAAAGCCTGCTATAAATGCGGCAGATATGGACATACTCTCAGGACGTGCCCAAATGAACCTGAATGTCCACTATGTGACACCAGAGGTCACCAAGCAGCACAGGGCGGCTGCAGAAACTTCAGAGAAGCCTTATCCACCCAGAGAAAAAGAATGGCAGAGAAAGGAGAAAAGCTAAGACCAGAAAACCAACTTAAAACACGATGACGATGAAAATCCTACAAGTAAATCTAAATAGAAATCATCAAGACCAGGCGCTCTCTGAACATAATGTTCTAGAGGAAAACGTAGACATTATAATAACTGCAAAGCCGAATAAGATCAAAGTTAAAAAAGGAGACTGGGTGACGAAAAGAAATAAAATCTAAGTGATCACCAAAATATAAAAACAACATCGTACTAGAACCTGGGAAGGAACAGAAAGGAGATGAACAGGAGATAGAACGTTAAAAAACTAAGTAAGGATCGCCTAATGGAAGCGCTCCAGAAAAGAATTCAAAACGAAGACATAAATACAGTCGAAAAATTAAAATAATTAAAAACCTCCGTGACTGCGGCCTGCAATGCAGCCATGCTAAAAACCCGCGCGGCTGGAAAATGCAAAGAGGCGTACTGGTGGACAGAAGACATAGCCGTCATAAGAAAAGCCAGCCTGGCTGCAAAAAGGAAACTGACAAGAGCAAGAAGAAGAAGAAACGCGGACTCGGAGTGGAGCTACCTGGAATATCGAGGTCTTAGGAAGGAACTTAAAAGATCCATCAATGCACCAAAAAGAAACTGCTGGAAGGAGTTGTGCAACAAAATCGACGAAGACGTCTGGGGCGAAGGATATCGCATAGCGACGAGAAGGTTAAAAGCAAAAAGTCGAGTGAAAGACATCGACTTAAATGAAATGATAGCGGTGGCTCGGCACCTTTTTCCAGGGAGCGAAGAGGTGACGTGGAAAGAACCACACATTGAGAGTGTCCAAACCTTTACCACAGAAGATTTGCGGAAGGGCGCACTAAAGATAAAAACGAGGCGGGCACCAGGCCCAGACCAAATACCACCGGAAGTAGTAAAAATAATATCGCAAGAAATGCCAGAAATGCTCCTAGGAGTATACAACCCTGCTTCAAAATGGAAACTTCCCATGTGCGTGGAAAACTGCCAAGCTAGTTCTCCTCCCAAAACCTGGAAGAGAGAAAACGGACCAAAACTTTCGTCCCCTGTGTCTATTAGACACTCTTGGCAAGCTTTTTGAATATTTAATACTGGAAAGACTACAGATTTGGAAAAAAGCTATCGGACAGGCAGTACGGCTTTAGAAAAGGATGCTCCACCATCGATGCAATTCAAAAGGTGATGGAAATTGAACTGAGGCAAGAAAGGGGAAAACAGGACAGTCTAGGAAACTATGCGCTTTAATTCTACTAGACATTAAAAACGCGTTCAATAGTGCATCGTGGCAAATGATAATGAACGCTTTAGATCAGAAGAAGGTAGACCCGCCACTGAAAAAAATAATCAGAAGCTATCTAAACGACAGGCAACTAGTCCTGGAAGCTCATCAAGAAAAGACCTATATCCCCATATATGCAGAAGTCCCACAAGGGTCGGTAATCGGGCCCACCCTTTGGAACGCCCTATATGACGATGTTCTCGGAATATGCCCGGAGGACGGTCTGGATTTGATCGCCTATGCGGATGATCTTGCCCTTATAGTGACGGCCAAAAACGAGCAGATACTTAGCTACGAGCTGGGTAGAAAAACACAAACTGGAAGTGGCACCACAAAAAAACGGAGGAAGTATTGCTAACTGGCTTTAAAAAAGTTAAAAAAGTGGATTTCAACATCAGAGGAACAATTATTGAACCAAGGAACCAGGTCAAATATCTAGGAGTCACAATAGACAAACGAATGACTTTCACAAAATATATAGAAGCTGTCCCGGTGAAAGCTGCAAGAACTACCGCGGCAATCTCCAAACTGATGCCGTCGATTGAAGGGCCAAAAACGAGCAAACGGAGGCTTCTTTTCTCTGTCGTGACATCAGCGATGCTCTATGCGGCACCGATATGGACAGACGTACTGAAATACAAAAAGTAGAGAAATAACCTAACTCGGGTACAGAGATCGATGGCGATACGTATAAGTGCATCATATAGAACAACTTCCACCGATGCTGTAATGGTAGCAGTCTCCGTCATTCCTATCGAACTTCTCATAGCGGAAAGAAGGGAAATGTATAAAAACCGACATAGTAACCGAGAGTCTCAGACAAGACACCCTAAAGAGCTGGCAGCTGCCTGGGATAAAAGCGAGAAGGGCAGATGGACCTACAGACTTATACCCGATGTTAAGACCTGGACGGAACGAGATCATGGGGAGCTAAACTACCACTTGTCTCAAATGTTAACTGGCCATGGATGCTTTAGATTCTTTGTCTACAATGTAAAAATGCAGAAGACGACGCACACCACACATTCTTTGTGTGCCCGAGATGGAGTACCGAACGTCAACATGTGGAAAAGATAATGAACTGTAAACTGGCCCCAGAAAGCGTGGTTGGAGAAATGTTAAAAAGCTCTGAAAACTGATTTTGCCACAGATATATTGCGAGAGAAAGGAAAACAGGAAACAGCTAAGAAAATACAAGATCCGTAAGGAAACATGGCAAAACCTCCTTCTGAAGTAATACCAATAAGGTAGTTCCGGGAGGAAGGGTTCTTTCTAAAAATTGAAAGCAAAGGAGATTTTCCTTTCCTCACAAAAAAAAGTTACATACTAAAGGAATAGGTTCTTCCTTGGTCTCTTTTCTCTTTGGCTCTTTCCCCTTTTTCACCCTCCTTAACAATTCCAAACCATTACCCCTTTCATCCATACACTCCTTCCATTCTTTTCCAAGCCTTCTCTCTTGTTCCTTCCATTCATTCTTTGTATATTCTGCCATCCAATGTTTCCATCTATCCTCTCCTATCCCACATACTGTGCACTTCCGATATTCTTCACTCATCCAATATTTCCTATCACGCTCTTCACTTCCACACCTAAACCTTGCCAGTATGACCTGCGCGTCTGACTCTTTAGTCGAGTTTAAATAGGTAGGTAAACGACCAAGCACCTGAATCTTTGCATATTCTTTGAAAAATCTACTATTGTCAGTTTGGCCTTGGCGTTCCTGTAATTCTACCTCTACTAATCGCTCACCTATCATTTCCACCCAGTATGCCCCTTCCCTCTTAAGTTTCTGTAGTCCCTCGCCAGATATTCCTCCTCTTTCATATAATCTCCTTTTATTCATTCCCCATGCATTCCCTTTCTTCCCTCTTTCACCCTCCCGATTCGCCATTCTAAATATCTCTTTTATTATTCTTTCATCCCCCAGTTCACTCACTTATGACTATGTCGTCGGCGTAACCTTGACATTTGATGTCTAGGTCGTTCAGCCTAGCCAGTAATTTATCAGCTACCAGGCTCCACATTAGTGGCAATAGCACACCTCCTTGTGGGCACCTCGAGTTGTGGAGATCTTATTGGTGTCTCTTCAAACTTGTGTCTCCGCCGTTCCGGTTCTCAGCATTTCTCCCATCCACTTTGAGATAGTGCTGTCGATATTCCTTCTTTCGAGGGCCGCTTTGACAGACTCGTGTGATGTGTTGTCAAAGGCTCCCTCTATATCCAAGAAGGCACATATCGCTAGTTACTTTGTCTCTAGTGCTGCTTCTATTTCATTTGTCAGCTGATACAGGGCGATTTCTGTGGATTTGCCTGCTCTGTATGCATGCTGACAGTTGTGTAGTGATGCACCTACCTATTGTCCTAAGGTAATTATCGATTACCTTCTCCATTGTCTTTAACATAAAAGATGTTAGACTAATCGGTCTAAATGACTTCTTTTGAGTGGTGTCTTTCTTCCCCATCTTCAAAATGGATACCACCTTAGCCCTTCTCCATAGCTCCGGTATGTATCCGAGCGCTAAACTACTTCTAAAGATCTGTAGAAGATACGGCATTAGTTCTCTCCCTCCTTTTTGTAGGATGGCGGGAACTAGTCCGTCCACACCTGGGGTCTCAAATGGCTAAATATAGTAATAGTCATAATATAATATAATAATAGCCTAACAATTGCAATTATTTATCCATTATACAAATTTGAATTTATGAGAAAGTAAAAAATGTAGGTAAATAATTCCACAAGTTAGAAATCAAATTAAATTGTATAAAATTGTGCTTAAAAATAGGAATTTAATCTTCCGCTATTTATTTTACTGTATGGATGAAATTGTATTTTAACAAAATGCAACAACACTTACATAATTTTGTTACATACAAATTTTTATACATGATTCTAAATTATTTTTTTGCAGACATTTAAGTAAGCATCTTATAAAAAGGCAAACATAAAGATTTTATTTTTTTCTGTGAACATCAATTCGATCTTAAGGAGTTCGGCTGTAGACGTTTCCGGTTACGCGTTAAACGTGAAATTGGATTTACGAAGGAAAGATTTTTCCACAGTTGTCACTTTGCCCGTCTTATGAAATCCCCAGATGGAACAATATTTGGCACTGTGGATATTTTCTAATGGTTCAGTAAAAGGATTTCACCGTTTCCTTGCCCACTTTCAAAACTGATGTCCTCAAAGGAAAGGCAGAGTAACAAATTTCTTTGAAGGGAAACATTTATATGAATATTGTTTTGATCTTTTTTATGTAAAAAAATTATGGGTTTTATTTATGCTTGAAATAATTAATCGCTTTATTTTTTTCGACGGTTTTCTTTGTTTTTAAGACATCATCTTCACGCTCCATCGTTTTCCTTTTAAGCTCGTCCTTAGAAGCTTTTTTAAAAACTTCGCTTTCTCCTAATTTATTAACGTTAAGTGGTTTAAATGGAAGTACTTATTAGTTCTCTGAAATTGAAGTTTAAGTACATTGATAAAAAAAATTAAAAAGCTTTAATTAATAAAAGTAGTTTTTATTGAAATTCGACATAATAAAATATGAATAGTTGAATTTCAATAAAAACTATTGAAAATTAAATATAATAAAATATGAATTTCGGCCTTCCGGCCGAAATTGGCCTATACGCAGAAAAGTAATTTTGCTACCGTTAAAACTGTCAGAAAAAGCGTTTGTGGAGTAATTTTTTTTATGTGGAGACTTTAAAGTTATGTTTATTTGACGTTTGAAGCGTAACATATTTTTTTTGTTTTAATAAATTTTTGATATTAAAGCATTAAAAAATATGTAATTTATTTGTTAAAATTATAATATTCAATTTATTGATTGCTTTTTGCATTTCAATTTCTAATAAGTATTGATTAATTTTTTCCATTAAAAAAAAAAAAATGTAAATGTACTGTATTTGATGTTTTATACATTTGATATTATTTATGAAATTACATTGAATTGAATTCAACATTCATTCATTTTATTTTAAATGAATCCAGGACTAGAATTATTTCATAAAATAAATCGGTTTGAATACGTATTTACGTATTAATATTATAATTTAAATATATATATATATATATATATATATATATATATATATATATTTATTTTATGATAATATGTATGAATACGTATTTATATTATAATAATTGTTCGTAATGGTATGATATAAATTCATAATATTTACTACATATTATATACTACACTTTAGATACATTAAATTGAAAAATTCACTATGTTTTTACCACACTTTGTACTATGTAAAAATGTTATACAACTCATTATTCACAGTTATATACATTTCTAAACATATCACGACTAAAGTTTCGACGTGTGACGGTCATTTTCAAGTTGAAAATGACTTGGAAATAAAAGACTTGAAAATGACCGTAAAACATTTTTACATAGTATAAAGTGTGGTAAAAAGATAGTGAATTTTTCAATTCAATGTAAGTATGAATTACCACGTAGTAGCTGTCGCAACCATCCTATTCATACACTAAACAGAATAAAATATTTAACAGAATAAATATTTTATGTTGTAGTTTAAACTATATTTTAATTATTACGAATTCATTTCACAATTCGTTTATTTCACTACTGTTAAAGTAGTAAAATATTTATAAAATAGTAGTTAAAATTAAAAAATAGTGGTCGTTCTCGATACGCCAACGAGTACACACGTCTACGAGTATTCGCCCGCTTATCTACTAAAACGTTTTACCCTTTTTTCTGGTTCTCTCTACCTGGCTAAACTCATTTGTGTGAAATTTATTGGAAAACCAACGAAATATAATTGTATTATATATCACCGATTCACGAATTGTCGGTATGAATACCGATGATGCTGGCTCATCCCACATGTCCAACATGTCCGAAAGAAAAGGAAAGGAAAATCCATGAAAAAAAGGAAATCCATAAAGAAAAGGAAAAGAGGCCGCCCACCCAAAAAAGTAGAAGAGGAAAAAACCAGCCAAAAAATTACCACACCACAAGCTTCTACTTTGCTCACCCCTCCACCCTCTTCAAACAACAACACCAACACTCTAACAAACCCACAACCTACAACACACACACGTAAGCCACTCAAAACTTTTCTATTCAACTAATTCATCACAACTACTAATCCGTCCATGTTCCGAATCCAATTTTCCATTATATGGCAATCGCACCGTCCAAGAAATACGGATATAATTATTAAAACAGCAAGCCTTCTGCTCCTTAAAACCGACACTGATGCGACAAGTCCCCTAAAATCCCTCATAACCAACAAAACCATCAATTCCTTCACACTCCAATCAAATTTTACACCCAGAAACCCCTCCCTCCCAAAACCCGAGTTATATTCTGCAGTAAATGAAAAAGTCGAATATGAAATCGAAGACGCAACAATCGCTGAACATCTGCGCTCGCTGAACTATAATTTCCGTTATTGCAAACGCATAATAGCCAAAGCGACAAACAAACCATCTCGTCGAATTCGAATAATAACCCCTGACATCAAAACTATCGACTCGTTATTAGCCTCCGGCGGCCTATTTTTTATGAATAGGCACTATCCCATATCTCCCAGCACCCCTCCTCATCCCATTCCTAGTCCCTGCACAAAGTGTCAACTATTCGACCATTCCAGTGAAAGCTGCACCAGCCCTGTGTGCCTAAAATGCAGCGGCGCCCATGAAACCGACAAATGTCCGACTTCTCTGCTTACGAAATGCACTTCTTGAGGGTCCCCCGATCATCCGGCTTGGTCTCCTAAATGCCCTAAGCGACCCAGAACCCCCATCGATGGAGTCCCTAACGTTAAAATAAGAAGTACAAACAATAAATCAGCCGAACTGCACACCGAAGTTACACAAAACTCAAGGATCCACTCACCATCCACGACTAATCATCACCTACACACAGGAAATGAATCTACCTGGCACTACAAACCCTGAGGACCTCTTAAAAAAACTTAACAAGCGCTTTATTTCAGAATACCAAATTGACACCCATGCATTTTTTTCAGGAAATAGAATGTATATCCTAATTGACTTGACCGCCCCTGACTCTGATACCTCCACCCTCCCTACTGAAGAAACTTCTCAAACAACTGTAATTATCGATGGATAAATTGAGACTAGTTTACGCCAACATCAACAGCTACAATAGCAAACGACTTAAGACCTAAACGACTTAAACCTAATAGACAGCTTTACCGATATAAATAACATTGACGAACATTTATTTGTAGAGACCAAAACAATTCCTGACAGCAACATCACCTTTAGAGACTGGTCATCCTTGTTCAAGCACGGAAACCTAATTACCAACAAGCCTAGTGGGGGGAGTGCTTTAATAAACCTGAATCCTAAATTCAAACTAGGCAAAGCCAATCCTCCATCCCTCAATAATCCCCTTAATGATTGCAATACTATCCCCTTCCCCAATAAAAAGAAAATTCACATATTCCTTGTATACATCCATCCCCACTCCGTGATTGAGCGGAATATCCTAAACATGGCATCCCTGTTCGAATATTCCCTCATCATCGGTGATTTTAACCTCAATAAATGCAAAACTCGACGGATCCAATCCTTCATAAATAACTCCCTCTTTGTTCGTCATCATACCAATCCTACATTTATCATGACCAAACAAAGACTCTACCCCCGACATACTACTCCACACTTCTAGCCTTGTCAACTTCATAACGGATGTTACCCTCTCCCCAGACCTCGGCTCTGATCAGTTGGCAATCTCCTTCTCTATCTCCTTAAACCACATCCCTCCCCCGGTCAACCATCCTACCAAAGTCAATCTCAACCTTACCATCATCCCTAAAGTCTGCTCCAAAATCCTATCCTATATAAATACCACGGACCCCTACAACCTTTCCCTACAAGACGTAGACGAATTCCAGTCCCACCTGACAAATTCAATTTAAAAATAATCCCCTAAATCCAAAACAATCTTCTACAGACCAACTCTGCCCTACTTCATCCCGTCGTTAATCAAACAAAAACGTTGTCTATACAGAACATACTGCAGAACGGAAGACAGTTCTATAAAATTTAACATGAACAGGCTTAACAAAGACATACACAGACTTAAATGCCAGTTTCATACCAACAAATGGCTGTCAGTCTGCCAAGAAATAGAGAACGACGCCGAACGAATATACTGGGATAAAATTAAAAAGAGCTCCAAATACCGTCCATCATTGCACATCCCAGACATCTCCTTCAATAATCAACAGTACCCCTCTGACCATGACAAAGCTTTCCTCTTTTCAAAACACTGACTCTTTTACCCGCTCTAACTCCCCCTCGTTTGACAAAACTAACTTCGACAGAGTAAACTCTTAGCTCAACGACTATTTTCAAAATGACAATACAGACGTGGACGAAATAACGTACGAAGAATACCTCCGTGCCCTTTTCCATGGCAAAAATAGTTCCCCCAGCTCTGACCTTGTCAAAAAATCCTTAGTCAGAAACCTTCTTGACGATATCCACCACCACATAATTAAACCGTTCTACGTCTGTCTCTATAAAAGATCCTTTCCCAAATGTTGGAAAAAAGGTTTAATTATCACCATACCAAAACCTAGTCAAAATCATTCATTATTAAATAGCTACCGTCC
Organism: Phosphuga atrata; assembly: GCA_944588485.1. Classification (NCBI taxonomy): domain Eukaryota; kingdom Metazoa; phylum Arthropoda; class Insecta; order Coleoptera; family Silphidae; genus Phosphuga; species Phosphuga atrata. The sequence goes on from OX155900.1 coordinate 33,297,708, forward strand.
TATTACACTCCTTCCAGTCCTAGGACTGGACTTTTCGAACAGATCTTTAAAAACAGTTTATGGAATCTGCTCAAGAATTCCATTCAACCATACCAATTTGGGTTCAAGCCTTACCACTCCACCACTTACCCCCTATTTATCCTCACCAATAACCTACAAACCGCCTATCTCCGCAAAGATCCTTCTGCTGCTATATTCCTAGACGTAAATAAAGCCTTTGACAGTGTGTGGCATGCCAGCCTCCTCTTCAAAATGCGACAACTCAATATTCCTCCGTATCTCATATATATCCCAAAACATTTCCTCCATGATAGATCTCTCCAAATTAAAATAAACAGCGCCCTCTCCTCTGAATTTACCCCTCTCCCAGGCCTCCCGCAAGGCTCTCCCCTCTCTCCCTTACTATACAATTTATACTGCCACGACATCTACAACTATAACCTAGCCGACAAATGCCAAATAAACCTCTCCTCCTATATCCTACAATACGCTGATGACACCGCTCTCATATCCCACAATAAAAATTTTAAGAAAACGACGGACGAACTTCAAGCACTCACGGACAGCACGCTAATCTGGTTTAACCTCTAGCGACTTACTGCAAACCCTTACAGATGCCAACTCCTCATACCTAATCACAGAATTTCCCCCAATTTCCAACACATCCACCTAGATACCATTGGCGCGACACCGACAACTCATATAAAATACCTAGACATGACATTCGACAACAAACTAAAATTCAACACTGACGCTAAAATAACGAAGACCAAAACTGTACAAAGAAGTAAACATTTCCGCTGCTTGACACAAGGAGACCTCTATTTCAACGGCCTCCATGATTTACAAACCCATCTGCAGACCTATCCTCGACTACGGACACATACTACTAACTACCGCTAACAGAAAAACATAGAAAATACTAGAAACGGCAGAACGAACATCAAGACGCAAGACACCCCAAAAACATCCTCCATAACCCTTCCAATGAACTCCTATACAGACTCACCCAAATCCCGAGACTCTTCGACAGACACAAACGACTGCTGTCCAAATACTAAGCGACTAACACTCACTGGACCATCACAAACCTCCTATGTATCAGACGTGACTCTACCAAACCCTCCCGTAGACACCCACTCAACACACTCCAAGAAACAATATACGACTTAAGGCTAAACCCTCCATAATATGTAAATTCAGCATTTTTTTTTGTGTAAATTTATTTTAAACATTAAAATGTAAACTCCTGGGCGGAAAGACCTACTGGTTGATACCCTTTTGTAAACGTTTGTTTTCAATAAACATTTCTTCTTCTTCTCTTAAAGAATAGTCAATTAGGGGAAGGTATAAATAAAGTTAAACTATATTATTTTGCAAGAGATTAAAACAATTCCCTGTTTAAAAAGGTCAAACGTATCAACAATGAAATAATCTACAATGGTTGATTGTTATTTTAACGGACATATATGAAAAACAGTTTAAAACTGGATCTCCGGCGAAAAAATAAACATTTAGCTGAAATGATTAGCTCTATAAAAGTATTCAAAACCAAATTACAGTTACGGATGAATAATTTATTGAAAAATTTTATAATACACTTTTTAAGCATGGAAAAATGATAGAACGGGCCCACATGGATAGTTGTAAGCTAACATTTTTTTACCGATGTAAAAGTGTCAATAACTTCCAGCAATAAAAATTTTGCGTGAAATTTGTATTTGAAAAGATTATAACCTAGTTCAGGGGTCGGCAAACTCTATAAGCTCAAGAGCCAATTTTTTATTTAAAAGTATTTCAAACTGTATCAAGAGCCACGGATGATTCTTTGCATAAAGTGATATTTTTGTATTTTCTTCATAATTGGCGATGATCAATCAATATTGGCGATAACGTTATTGGTCGCCTTGACTACCAAATCCATAACTTTACCAATATCTTCTGGAAATGTTCGTGGGCAAAGTGCTTCCTGGTGAATTATGCAATGGAAAGATAACACGTCAGGATCAATTTTTTATTTTAACATGTGACAAATGTGACAAATTCTTTTTTATTGTTGCAATTGACATAATTTTAGTATGTGGGTTGTGATTTTACAAACATTCGGTCACTGCATTTTCTACATCTTCTTCTCGTGTTTGACCCTTGAGTGGCAATAATCCCAGGAGTTTTTGCTTGGGACTATCTGATGAAATATAACAAACAGAGGACTACTTGCGCAGTATCCTTTATTGCACATACATTTAACGACATTTTCTTTTGTCCTGTTTATTCAAGTTTTAGACAGACAATGGTAAGCTTTTGATTTTATTCATAATATCTGCTTTTTTGTTCAAATTGTGAAAAACTGTGTCAGCCACATTTATGGAACAACTTTTTCTGCAGTCACCGTGAGTTAATGATTTTCAGTTTTTGATGATTTCTTGCCAGCTTGCCAAGTTAGCGTTATTTGCAGACTGCATCCAACAGTTAAAAGAGGAACTTGTCATTTTAAAACAATTCTGAAGTTCTTCTATTGTTTTCTTTTTTACATCACCGAAGGGATAATTCTTTACAAATGCGGCATGTTTATTTTCGAAATGTCTCTCGACATTAGACTTTTTGTTTGCTAGTTTTTCATGGCAAATAAGACAAGTTGGAAGACCAGCTGTATTAGGTACAAACGCAAACGATTCAGTCCATTCAGTTTGGATGTCGATCGACTATTTTTTTTGTTTCTTCAGGTAGGCGTCCATATTTCCGCATCGTAGTATCCGACGCATCGCATCAAACGGGTTATTTTTTTACAGCGCGTCCACAGTATCGACAGTGATCGGATTTGCCAACGCAACTACTAGCAAATACAATATTCCGTATGACGTCATCAGCAAGCCTCGGAAAAGTTGCCTCTCGGAGCATCGGCATCGACATTGCCGACGGGTAGATTCGTGCGATCCGTACGATGCGGAACAGTGGACGCACTTGTATTACTTTCTATAGAAATAATATTGCGATCCGTTTGATGCGATGCGTTCGATACGTACAATTAGGAACTGTGGACGCCTACCTTTAGAAGCAATTTTGAGAGGAATTTAGAGTTTCTCAATTTTGACCAAAATCCAGAATTTTAAACTATGCACTGACTTGACTGCGAGACACTTTTTTTTAAAGTTTGGTTCGATGTGATTACCGGGTTTTGCCGACCCTTCGAACACTGCGGCCTATTGGTAGCCTATTGTATTCTATCACATTCACTTAGGCCCAGAAACCTGTTATTATAGTAAATTGCGCTAATTGCTATTTTTCACATTTGTCTTTCTGGAACCAATGCGGCCGGCGCTGTGGATAGAACTCGGACCTCTATACTCGTTAGCGCTCTAACATGAGGCCACGAGCGTCACCACTACACCATTCGCGCCGGCCTACACCACTCGCGCCGGCGAGAGACACAATAACTTCAAGAAACAACCGAGATCCGCGCTATGACTGTGAGTGATTGACTTGGCGGCGGCGATCGTAAGACTTCCGAAAAGGAACAGTTCTGTTTTTTTTTTGGGATTCTTTTATATTTCAATATACAGTATAATCTTGAACATCCGGCGGTTGATTAATTTGACAGTAATCCGGCGCTCCGGGGAAACACGTGTCTTTTCTTTATGCTGCCCCGAGCCGGAACCTCGCACACAGAAGAAATAAAGTCAAAAACAACACCATCCAGTGTTCTTGGAAAAAGGTTTGGCCAATACACCCTGGTTTTAACTCTGAAAGCATGATTGACGATTCTGACCAAGCTAACTCCACTCTACAATTGTCTTGCTATCTGCTCTAAGTTTGTACAATTTTTTTTTGTATATATATATATAAATACATATTTTATTCTTTTTGAAATAGAATAAAATTGTCTTCGTTGAATCCTGATAACCCAGATTTTTATATAATCCGGCGGTTGTCTAGTCCGTTATGTGTCGGATTATCAAGATTATACTGTATTTCTAAAGAGCCATAAGCTCACACCAAAAGAGTCACATGTGGCTCGCGAGCCACACTTTTCCGACCCCTGACCTAGTTAATAATAAAGATTTTTCAAAATTTTCTTCACAGAACCGTTGGCTAGCTGCCTCTTAACCTATGTGATCAAAATTTGATTTATTTTCCTTAAATTACGCATGTAAGTGATTTAAAGATTTTATAAGGAACATAAAATGAGGATCATTTATTTAACACTTGTCGCAATTTTGTTTCCAAACGCGGAACGACAAAGTTGATTACTTCTCAAAATTATCCGAAAGAGCTTCCACGATTTACTAGGCTATGGTATTAAGTCCATAACCCAAAAATAATTTTTCAAAAATTCCAAATAATAAATGCGCAGCGCTTATTTAAAATAGCGCATTCTGGGCACTAATCATTTTATTCTAGGAGTGTTGGAATTTTATTGCTGGGACGACAAGATGCAGTAAAATTTAAATTTTCTCACTTTTGATTTAATTTCCTAATAGAGGATGAATCGATTAAACTGTCTATAAAGCCATTTCACAACATTCGTAAAACTAATTGACTTTCACACTAAGTTAAAATGCTAAATGGCTTCATAGATAGTTTAATTGATTCATCCCCTATTAGGAAACTAATTCAAATGTGAGATAAATTTAAGTTTTACTGCGTTTTGTAGCTGGGGTGGCTTTGGCGCTGGCGCAGGGGCCACAAAGTGCAGTAAATGCAGACACGTTGTTAAGTTATAGCCTTTCCAAATAAAAAATTTAGGCAAAATTTTTATTGCTGGAAATAGGGCTGTACACGAGACAAGGCGAGAGTATCAAAAATCTCTTCTCGCTCTCGTTAGTTGTGAAAAAAAATACTCTCGTCTTCCTCTCGCTCTAGGAACCGTTTGTGTTGTCTCGCTCTCGTAACCGTTTGTCTCGTCAAATATCGTTCCTGCTAGAACATATTGTTAAGATAGTCCAAAACAAAGTAATCTTTAATTTTATTGTAATTAACAATTCGTGATTAATTGTTATATAATAAAATACAATTTTACAATACTGTATTTATTCATACAGGTCACAATATTTGAAGTTACAAGTTACGAAACAAAGAACTTTTATTATTTAAATTCTCGTCTCGGTCTCGTCTCGTCTCGTAAAAGCAAGACGAGTCCGAGACGAGAACTTAAATAATCAAAGTTCATGGTTTCCTAACTTGTAACTTCAAATATTGTAAAATGTATGAATGAATAATGTATTGTAAAATTGTATTGTATTATATAACAATGATCTATATAAGAAAGATATAGAAAGATATATAAAGATAAAAAAAGAAGAGAAAAATATCGTTCTCGTGTGAAGGCCTAGCCGGAAATTATTGCCAGTGTAACATTGGTCATTTTTTATAAGTCATCATGAAATTGTTGGAATAGTCTGAAAGTAGATTTCTGCAATTTGCCATTCTCGAACCCGTGTCTCATTTTTTGTAAACCCTTTCACTGCAAAAATAGACATTATTGAATCTGCTAAACCTATCGAAGAACTTCTTTCAGAAAAAACATTGAAAATCGAGAAAAAGTTCTAGGTTTTCAAAATAATCATATTAAAATCTCACGATACGGATGAAAATTCTTGCCATTTAGTTAAAAAGTATAATCTTTTGAAAAAAAAGAACCTTTGTACTGAAATTCTGCTCCTTTTCGGAGCTCTATAACATTATTGAGTCTTTTCAGGACTACCAAAACAAATCTCATGTGGAATTATTTTAGTTATTTACTAGCTTTCAGTCCACCTTCGTGGCACTCAACGAAAAGCAGAAAAATTACATTGCTTTTTTAAGATAATGTCTTTCTATTAACTTAAGTGAATAGAAAACACTAACTTGTTTTCTATTATTATTCATAAAAGCAAAGCTGTACTGATGAGAGATAAATCTCTAAACACGTCTGCTATTCACTTAAATTAATAGAAAGACAGAATTATCTTAAAAAAACAATGTTACTTTTCTGGTTTTCGTTGAGTGCCACGAAGGTGGATTGAAAGCTAGTAAATAACTAGAAAATTTCTCATGAGATTTGTTTTGACATTAAGTTTATACGATTATCTATAATGTAGTATGGTTTTACCAATATTAAATCCTGTTTTGGTTTCCCCATAAATATTCAAATATGTTTCATCAAAAATTAAATTTGAATTTACAAATACCAACTATGATGATTGCTTATGATTGGGATTATCACCCCGAACTGTAAAAAATTAGCAAATGAAATGCATGGACCTCACTAATTCGATTTAAAAAGGTGCTTTCTTTATTCATTTATTTACCATCTCGAATGCACCAATAAAAGGTTACAAAAGTGCAATACAGTTACAGCAGATAGCGCTCCACGGGCTCCAAATCCATGCCTGAACCCAAACTGATTACGAGCTTCGTTGAGATATAACTTAAACTTATTCCTAATTATTGTATGAAATCTCGAGAAAAATAGTTTCAATTACTATTTAAATAAAACAATTTGATTTTTTGGTTTACATTTTGAGCGGGTATCCTAAGATAGGCAACTATGTTGCGTAGTGGGTATAATTTTCAAGGCCTTGTTTTATTAAAAGTTGGGTATTTGAGCGATTGCATCCTGAGAAAGGACATTATTTATATATTTATATATATATATATATATATATATATATATATATATATATATATATATATTTCTAACGAGTGGTATTTACCCAGTCTTTGTGGTTTTATTTTTATGCCACCTGTAAAAATTTTTACCAGATTTGTATTTTTTTGCATCGTTTGACAATCTTCCTGGAGGATCATTTCTTCTGGATATAGCTGATGTACTTGGTACAGGATCATCTACATTTTCCGGAGTGGATTTGCTAATCCATTCTTTTGCTATATTATGTAAAAAAACTTTGTACTTCTTTTTAGAAATAGGATGTAATGCTTTAAAAACTCTAAACCCATTAAATAGTGGGTTTAAAAACATAACAGCCCTTTTTGACCATTTCTTGATTCGACGTACTATCGAGTAATATGACAAATATAGATCAGCGATCAACACCCTTCATAAATTTGTTGTAATCAACACCGCATGTAGATTGTAGATTTGTGGTGGTGACCTTCATAGATATATTGTACCCCACCCTCTTCCTCTAAACGTTGATATACTTACCCATTTAGAGCGCCTCCTCTAGTCTTGACTCAGGACCCAAGACTTCCTAATCCAAGGACTGCAACTCCTCTGCATTCAAGCAGTGGGCCCAAAGGTACATTTGTCTCTTACTGAGAAGTATCCAGCAGTCTTTGAGCAGATGTACGGAGGTTTCCTCTGCTGATCCACATAATCTGCATCTGTCATCTTCATCTAGGAGTAGGGTCTTGAGGTATTTTCTAAGTCTGCAGTGTCCCGTCACGACTCCTGTCAGAATTCTAAGCTTGTTCCTGATCAGTTTCAGGCAATCTTTTGTTGTTTTTTTCTGGGTAAAAATCCCAGCATTATTATATAATTATATATTAGATATAATATCTAATTAATAGAGCATTACTTTGGATTGTCTTAGCCCTGGAAGTTCTTTTCAGGTTTTCATCCAGTGTTCTCTTATTTGGTCATATAAACTTTTGTGGATGGTGTTTATACACATACCGCATTTATTGTTACTTAGTTTTGCTAATTGTTACATATTGTTTGCTAGATGATCGACTTCCTCGTTTTTGTCTATACCAGTGTGTCCTGGTACCCAGTATAGCGTTCCCATACGAGTTTGGATCTGATGGTGTAAGAGCTAATGGCCTTGATAGCAACATAGATATCTGACAGGATAGCAATTGTTTTTTGCGATAATTCCTGCCGAGGTTAAATTGTGCACATCTTTCGATTGCATGTACTTCTGCTTGGAAAATACTTGGGTATATTAACATGAATTTGAAGTATTTGGTACGAGGTCCAAACACTCCTGCACCAGCAACTTCCTTTCTCTTCAAATCATCCGTATACCACTTAATAGCATTTTGCATACCAATTTGCAGCCGGGGGATCTTGGCAGCAAAGATGTTCCGGTCTCTGCTCCGGTCCTAGTGTCACAAATCCTGAATCTATGACATAGTTTTATTACAAAATTGTTGTAGTAGTGTTTCGCAAGTGTCAACATTATTATAATAATTATCCATGTATATATGATGCCATAAGTAAAAATATGGCTGAGAAGATTTAAAACTGTTTCTTGTAATCGGTTTCCTTCTCCACAGTAAATACGAAAATTACAAATGTAGCCGGTTTAAGCTTCACAAACCATTCTTATGAGTATTACATATTTGGTACTGTTTGAAGCATTATAAGCTTTGAAGGGTAGACGACCTCTCCATGTCATGACGTTGTCATCAAGCGATGATTCTCTCTACGGTTTGAAAAACTTCTTGAAATTTTGGTAAAAATTAAGAAATAATTGGGCGAATTTTTTCAGGCGATCTCTATCACCTCAGTCATCATTATTGGAAAAATGACTTCAGTACCAAATTTGTATCCGATGATATTTCGATCCCTGCTCATTACTTCAACAAAAACCGTTGTTTGAATTGTTTTATTTGTCGACCAATATTCATCCCTCGTGTCTATGTGAACTTTGCCCATTATTAGACACACTTTCCACAGATTTTGTACTATCTTTAAATAACTGTATATTTTGTGTATGTAAGCGATTTGTTTCAGTCGCCATATATTCAAATAAGTCGTCCCCAATAAATTGCTGAACTACACTTTCCGAATTGTTTGGCATCACAAAAACACCACTTTGTCCTAAGAATGGTTCAACAATTGGCAAATTATCATGGTCTGACCAGTCCAGTACTTCATCATCTATTTTTTCAGAGTCGCTAGATAGTATTGGCAAGGTTATATTCCTTCTTGGTGGAAACAACTCCTAGTCACTTTCGCTATTAAATTCACGAAATTCAGAATAACTTGAAATTTGCGACAAATCATCTGCATAGACATAACTATCACTCTCGTAATCCATTGTGGCTGATACGAGGTTCAAATATATCATTCTCATTTTGTAATCATTATGAAAAGTTTATTTACAAATATAGACTACCCTTGTGGGATATGGCGTCTTTTGTTTTCTTTAGATGTGTTGAGTCGCCTCATTTTTCCGCAGTCCTTGTTTGTTGTCGTTTGTTAACCATTGTGTGTCGGGGGTAATCGTATTTATAACCCCTTTCAGGTATGGGGAATCCTTTGTTGGGTATTATTTCTATAATTGAATCGTAAAATTAATAAACCATTACGTAATTTACAAATCGTACATGGGATTATAGAAACAAAGCCCATCGTTTGTTCCTTTATAATCCATACCTGGAAGGATTTACTATCACAATTTTCAGTTCATTTTCATTCAGTTTTCGCGATTTTCAGAAGAATTCATTCATGAATTGAATAATTGAAACGACAAAGCAAAAAAAAAAAAGTATAATAAGAGGTTTAATAATAGATATTGTAACCAATATTTATTGACATTCAACTTTGCCCCACCTTTAACGTAGGTACTTTTAAACCGATACTAATACCCGGCCAGCTGATAGACGGCAGTCGGTGAAACGGGTACTAATACCTGGCCCGCTCATAATGTGTTAATTGCAAAAAATTATTAGTGCATTCCGTATAACACTTTTCGGTTAGTAGACAGACTAAAGGGACGTTTCTCTTTCTACCTTTCCAACAATATCGATTACCGTTTTTCAGGTTTTTTTATTAACATTACCTCCTTGAATCAAGTATTCTCTTTGATATAGTAATCCACTCCTTTTTGTTGAAGTTACGTAATATAATAAAATTTTATCCACAAGAATTGTAAAACTATCGTCATAAAGAAGTCATTTTTAAAATCAAATAAGGTAAGAACCTATTTTTTTTTTTATCAGATAAGATAAACACCTATTTTTGTATAATAAAGTTGAGTAACTATTAAGGAAAAATATATAAATCTAACTATATAAATATATTCAGCCTTTCCGGAGCTGTATAATAATTATTGAGTCTTTATAGGACTAGTAAATCAAATCTCACATGGAATTTGTAAGTTATTTTACAGAGTTATTTTGAGTGCCACGAAGGTGGACTGAAAGCTGTAAAATAACTTAAAAAATAACGTAAAATAAATTCAAACACATTCATGTGAGATTTGTTTTGGTTGTCCTAAAAAAATCACAATAATTTCTATAGAGCTCCGGAAATGCTGAATATATTTATATATTCAGGCTGTGTTTCGTTTGTTTTAAGTTTGTATGATTATCTATAACGTAGGATGGTTTAACTAATTCTATCTTATCAGTTCAATCAATAAACTGCTAAGTTCACGTCTCTCTCACAAAATGTCAAAATTATAAACATCTAGTGAGTGGTTTACAAATTATTGTTCATGAAAGCAAAGCTGTGCTGTTGAGAGATAAATCTCGAAACGCGTCCACAGATGGCTATCCTTAAGCTATCGGAAAGACATGATCTTAAAAACAATGTAATTTTTATGGTTTTTGTTGAGTGCCACGAAGGTGGACTGAAAGCTGTAAAATAACTTACAAATTTCATGTGAGATTTGTTTTGGTAGTCCTAAAAAGACTCAATAATTGTTATAGAGCTTGGGAAAGGCGGAATATATTTATATATTCAGGCTGTGTTCCGTGTGTTTTAAGTTTGTATGATTATCTATAACGGAGGATGGTTTCACCAATTGTATAAATCAAACTATTTATTTAAAATAGTGAATAAAATTAATAGTAGTATATTATATCCAAGTAATATTTAACGGAGCAATTTATTTGTATAAATAATTTAAATAATTGTTCTTTTGATTAATGCTTGAAACAATAATTTCAAAGATAAACATAAATCAAGAAGCATGTAATGACATTTAAGTGGATTGTTTTTGCCTTAAATTTAATAATGCAGATTACATCGCAAGTTATGTGAGAAATTGCTTGGCACAAATTTGAAATGTTTATCAATTTCTTATTTTAAAGCAATATTTTAAAATGATTTTCCATTAAGCTTCAAGCTTTTCAAATGATGTTTTAGATACAGAGATAGCTAAAGGTCGTATTCAATATATAATTCCTACTACACATATTTTGGAATTTAATAAATTGTTTCAGATTACAATAGCATTCTGTTGAAACGGTTTTCGCTTTTAGTGTGAAGATGGTATCAGGTTGGAGGATAAGTCCCATCTAACTTGTGTAATCCCGAAACTAGCAAGTTTCGATATCAAGATCAAACGTGTCGAGTGCTCACTTGCATTCGAATTGGGTCAATTGTAATTAAATGTGGCGGCATTCATTACGTCGACAACAATAATTTTCGAAAGGGAAGAAGTACTCTAGAGAGATAACAATTTAGCCATATATTGCAAAACATTGCATTTTTTAACAGTATTTCTAAAAATAGATTTTTCACCACTTGACATTCCGCATAGATGATACAGAGTGGATCAGAAAAACGAGTCCTACTGTAAAAGTATCTTCTAGTAACTGATTTTTTTAATACTAAACTAATTTCAGTAACATTTCATGTAATAAATATTTAAGCTAAGGAAATTGATTATGCATGAAATATAATATCTAATAGAGCTTCGTTTTCCATGTTGGAAAGTCAACTCTGTGGACTCTTTTGAGGTAAATTTTGATGCATAACTTTAATTATGCAAATGTAAATTATGTTTTAGGCTTTACCGGTCGAATTTCTGCTCGAATATTCCCCTAAAAGATAATAACTGTTCATCGATTGTTCACTTATACCCGCTGTTTCAGATATCCCTGTTGCCTTTCTGAACCTCTAGAGGTCTTAGAATGTTGTACATAAAATTAACACGTCAACTGATTTAAGGGTATTGTCTTGTGTGTTATATCCAATAGTTAGTCATAATAGTACAGTACGTAACGAGAGTTGTAAGAGGCATATTACATACGAGCAAAACAGTTAACTAACGTAATTCCGCGAGTACGTAATTGCCTTACAACTCGAGTTATGTACTATACTTTATCTATGAGCACACTAATTTGTTTCGGTTTAATAAGAAAAATATGTTTAATGTAACAAATTTATTTCTAAGGTACATTATTTAACATTATAATAAACAAACAGTTGTATTTTCATATGACTGTTACTCGACATTATTTAACTTGATAGAAATGAAAAGAAATACATTTTTAATGGTTACATACCCTATTATTTAATGGTTTTCGTTAGATTTAAACGTGAAAAATACGAAATGAATGACAGCTTCTATGTGAATAAGTTCAGCGCCCCCCGTGCCACAATTCAAACTAATGGAAATTGACACAAAACCTCCAGTGGCGCGTAAAAAAACGCCACCGTAGCTACAGACTTCAACAAAACGGATGGTTAGATTAGGTTATATTAGGAGCAGATAAATCAAGAGGGTGGATTATATCCACCCTCAAAATGCAATCCCAAACACCCCAGACACATATACGACCAACAGGACAAACAAACAAGCGAACCGAAGCACCGCATTGTGTATGACCTGAAGCTAGACAGCTATAAGTAGTCGAAAATGGCGAATGATAGTTCGCCGAAACGTCGAGAATCCGGTTCTTATCAAAACCAACCCTCAACATCAACGCGGAATTACCGAGAAAACAAATCAGCACTATCAATAATTTCTTTTATTCTCAATTTTTAATGTATGGACATGTATGTAATACATTTGGTTTATTAAAATTTAGTTTTTTCCTTCCATTCCTAAATTGAAATCCTTGAGCTAACTTAACTATACTTCCTTATTTACTTAATTACTTAATATACTGCCAGCCATCCAACCCTTCTTTTTTGCATGCCATTCAATAGGTAAATCATTTATAATCAGTTGATGAAAGCACCTGAGTTTCAAAGATTTGCCAATAACCAAGGGTTCTTGAATTTCTCGAACTTTCCATCAGCAAAAGCACAAAAAATAACGTGACTCGTTCTGTTGAATGCTTACCATCGCCACATTTCTCATTTTTAGTGCAACAGTTTTATTTGGCAAAACACGCAAAAAAACCGCCGTTCCATCTCCTTTTGCTTTGTCCTTAGGCTTATATCCCTCAATTTCTATTACGATTATTTTTGTCTAATCCTCAAATGTTTGCTGACAGCTGACAGATACCCGCGCTTTCCTCACAAACTGTGCCAAATTGAATGTCAAAATTTTGTTTAAATTTTATTTTCTTTGAAAACGGTTTAGAATCTTTATTAGGTTATCGTTTATTATCTTTATTAGGTTAATCAGACTACGAGAAGGTAGGAGTTCTCGTAGTCCTTACTTTTTTATTGGTAGACAAATCTTCCAGAATTGAGAATTGCCTACCACTACCATTAAATATGACAAAATCCGTTTCCGTCTTAAGAATTATTTTCCGTTTTACACGGGTTGTTTTAAAAGAGAAAATGAACGGTTAGCAAAAAAATCCGTTTAATGCAGGTTTCCGTCTTTTACGGGTTCCGTCTTAGACAAGTTTAAAGATACTGTGTATATATATATATATATATATATATATATATATATATATATATATATATATATAAATATATATAAAGAGTGGGGGTAATAACAATCGTTATTAGTTAGAGTAAATTTTATAAAAATTACTACGCAAACGGTAGAATTCGGGTAATACGATTAACATACATGTTGTATTTAAAGTTTTCGCGGATAGATACATGTGTTGTATTGTTTTCTCGGGGATTCCGCGTTGATGCTGAGGGTTGGCTCTGAAAAGAACCGGATTCTCAGAGAATCCGTTTCTTTTCAGAGCCAACCCTCAGCATCAACGCGGAATCCCCGAGAAAACAATACAACACACACACACATATATATATATATATATATATATATATATATATATATATATATATAGCGAAATCCGTCAGATTGTGTAAAAGCGAGTGTTTGCATAATCTGACGGCAGTTAGTGTATTCTTTTTCAACTACATGATTTGACTAAGGTCCATTTTTTTTAAGAATGCAGTAACTAGAAACCTGATTTCACTCTTAACACAATACAGACTAAGTCTGTATTGTGTTAAGAATAATGCTCATAAAGGTAAATAATAATTTAAGAAAATAATTACATTACATTAATTTATTACATTACATCAGTCGGAATCTGTAAATTCAATTTCACCGGACGAGCCAGTATTTTCAACAAATTGCAGATGCATACCTTCGACAATTTTATCCAGTTGGTACAGTTCATTTTCTTCTTTTGTAACATGGGCAACACAATCGGACCATTTCTCAGATGAAACTTGCGCTAAGCCATCATGAAATAATTTTGTTACTTCGGACATTTTAAATGTTTTATTATTTGTTGCCACATATCCCTTTACCTGTGTCCAAATTAATTAAATCGGATTTAATTTGCAGTGGTATGGTGGCAAACGTAAAACCTCCCGATGTGTATTTCGAATCATTTCGTCCACTTTTTATGGAACTTTATGAGTGTTTATGTAACTTTTTACCATATTCAAATACTCTACTTTTAATAAATGTTCGTCTACTTCCTTGCCTTTGCTTCGAAGATATGTTATTATATCATCTACCTCCAAGCGGTTGTAGGTGTTTTTTCCATTTTGACGGAATGGTATGGAGCATTGTCTATCACAATAACACTATTTTCAGTTACAGATGACAAAATTTTTGTAATCCACTCTTCAACTACCACGTTAATCATCCGTTTTTTTGGATTCAAATATTAGTAACCCACCTTCTACAAATCCATTTTCGTTGCCTATGTGGGTAATTATTAATCAGTGACCTTTGCCAGAGGGATCTTTTAGGCCCACAGACAAATCTTCTATAAAGGCTTGGCGTGAATTTGTTACAGTCTTATCTTTCCAAACTTTTGTTTTTGTATGGCCTGCATTCACCCACGTTTCGTCCAGGTAATAATTAGCCCTCCCTTCTTCTCGATATTTACGATTTTTTGTTAAATAAAGTCTTCTCCATAAGACAATATCATCTCTTTCTATCAGCATGCTAATGCTACCTCTTTTCTCCCACACAAATCTTAGTTTCTTGAGAACTTTGAATTGCGTAGAAGCGTATAACATCTGTTTAAAATCAATAATAGTCGTGTTACTTAATAAACTTAATAAAAAAGTGTTACTGTTACTAAAATTTTAAAATTTGCTACTACAAAAAAATCAAAAAGAAAATATGACAGTAATTCAGTTATTACTTAATATTTTAGTTACGGTGATGTAATTTAGGCACAAAAGTCAAACAGAGTCACAAAAATAAAATAAGTTTACCTGCAATACTTGCAATAATATGTGCTAAGAGGCACTAACCATTCAGCGCCCCCCGTGCCGCAATTTAAACTCACGGAAATTGACATAAAACTTACAGTGGCGTGTAAATCGTTGGATACGCATTATTATTTAAGGTGACGACGACGAATTCATATAACAAGTTTAATATTATTTTACAAATCTATTTAAGGATAAACGAAACATAACGCATTATTTAAGGTTAGTACAAAGAATTTATTTAACAAGTTGAAACTTATTAGACTGTTGGTTTAACCCTGGTTAGTATAGGTTGCTCGCCGCGAAGCGGGAAGATAAATAAAGACAACATACGCGCGGCAGCGCGAACTCTCGATCCAATATAGGACAAAGTGGCAAGGACCGTTGGTTTTACCTTGGTTAGATTAGGTTGCCTACCGCGAAGCGGGAAGATAAATCAAGACAACATACGCGCGGCAGCGCGAACTCTCGATTCAATATAGCACAAAGCGGCAAGGACCGTTGGTTTAACTCCGGTTAGGTTAGAGTTGTTGGGGATTATTATCATTTTAAACAATTTTTATATACCCCCTTCAAATTTATTATCCCTACGCCTTTGTGTTTGCGCCAATGCGCATGAGCATAATGTGTAAGGTGGGTTGCCTACACATGTAGCGCCTCTTAGCACAGATTAACCACTTTATCCAAAGTTGGGATTTCATTTCGTATGAAAAAGGAATGCACAGTATATCGGATAGCTTTTTTCTCAACTTCTGATAATTTTGCATACAAATCTTCTCGCATTCTTTTCTTCTTTGGTGATGAAACTTTTCCTGTTTTTTTCCATTTCCGCAACAATTTTGTATATAGATCTTTCAGAGATTCCAACAGCTGCTGCTGTGAGTGCCACAGCTAGAGTTTTTGTTGTACCCTTACTTTTATGGACCAAATAACTGTTGTAGGCCATTAATTTTTGTCCACTCTTTAAAAATCTTCCTTTCGGATTTTTCTTTATACCTTTGGAAGTACTGGGCACCTCGTTATCAGCCATGGTAGTATAAAAAACAAAATTACCGGATGGTGCACGCTTTCTTCTATGAGATAAAACAACAAAACAAAAAAAAAACAATTACTACTATTGTTTGTATTGAAGAATACCGATTAAATACACCAAATGGCAACAATAGTAATAAAATATAAACAAATAAATGGAGAAAAACGCAAAAAATCTAAATGATTCAAACAAATAGATAACAATTGTGAATTGACACGGCAGCCATTGACAACTAACAACAACTCAACATGCATTGGCGTACGAAAAAATATACTTGGAGTTTTAATGAATTAATTTTTTTATCCTTAAATTTAAAATTGAATATGAAACATTATTTTATAATATAGTACCTATTAGCCGTAGTATAATTTAACGTTCTATTATATTTAGAAATTATTCGTAGTGTTATATTCATTTAATTAGATATCGCCAAATTCTACGCCAGTGACTGCAAATGTATGTAGAAGAGAGAGATGTAGAAGTAAATATCGTTGGTGTAAACTTCTCTCGGTTTAAGCCAATCAGAGAACAAGGTCAAATAAGCCCTTTCTTCCGTGTACTGCTTTCTTAAAAAAAATTAATTATAGGTAGTTCATGAAACCACCGATAACGACTAACTTAACTAACTTAACGTTTGTTTACAGTGTTGACGCTTCGTGAAATTTTCAAAATTAGTTTAATCAGTACAAATAAAAAGTACAAATTTGTAATATTTTAAATATTTATATATTAAATATTATATTATTCTTCATAAAAATTTTTTTTATGAAGAATTTAATAAATTATAGTAATTTACCATCGAAACGACCTTATACTTCTATTGAATTAGAAAAAGTAAGTTTTATTGCAGATATATTTTGAGGTTAAAACTGTTATGAATTTCTGTAATTTTTTTATTTTGTTATTATTATATATTATATATATATATATATATATATATGTATATATATATATATATATATATATATATATATATATATATATATATATATATTTTCTTTAGATTGCAAATGAAATATTTGTTGTGTTGGACAAAGGAAAAACTACTAAAACTAGAAGGGAATATTATTTATTGAAAAATTATGATATAGTCATAGTAAATGGTTATCTCTGATAAAAAAGTCGAAGTCAAGTACTGACTCACTAATTTATTTAGTTGCTCAAGAAGACATATATGATAGATTATTTGAAGTGCATATTAATTGTGGACATGGTCCAAGTGATAAAATGATCATACCAAGACCATGTGTAGAAATGTTTTTGGTCAGTTGTAAAATTTGTCAGCTGAAAAAAAAAACTGTAGCCAAAGTATTTGTTAAGCCAATTATAACTAAAGATTTTATGACGAGAGGTCAAGTTGACCTCATTGACTACCAATCTATTCCTGATGGTGAATATATATGGCTTTTAAACTATCAAGATCATGCCACTAAGTATTTGTGCCTTACGCCTCTGCGAGCAAAAACAGCTATTGATGTAGCTACAGAACTTTTGAAATTTTTTTTACAGTTCGGTGCACCTTCTATTCTGCAAAGTAACAAAGGCCGAGCATTCGTAAACAAAGTTATACATGAGTTAAAAATCTTGTGTCAAAACTACAAATCATTCATGGTAGGCGTCACCACCCACAAAGCCAATGGAAGTGTTGAAAGGTCAAATCAATGTGTAGAACATATGCTACCTGCATGGATGCTGGATAATAAATCAGATGCTTGGTCAATGGGTTGTCATTATGTTCAGTGGCAAAAAAATAACTCATTTCATCGAGTTGTGAATGACCCAAAGCTTGGTTTAGCATCAACGAATCTTCCTCAGCACATGATATTAACCATATCAAGTGAAGAAGAACCAAATAAAATTAATATTTCCATAAATGCTGCTAATACGACAGAAATTTTTACCGCAAAAATTGAAGACTGAAACAATAACTGTGACATAGTTGAAGATATCTTGATATTACCCGTTATAACATCTTATAATTTGAGTGAATCTGTTCCTGATGAACTTCATGTGATAAATAATTGTGCTAACTGTGAAAAAGACATATTACCTGACAATAATGTGTGTAGTAAATGTTTAACGCCTCTTCATTTATTGTGTTCTATGGGAGAAAATGTTTGCAACATATGTGTTACTGAAACTAATATATAAAACAATCAAGAGCAGGCTTACGAGGGTAAAAAAATCAAACTGATGAAATGCTTTCCGTTCCAAGAAAAATTTTGCCACCCATAAGCATTGGAGATTGTGTTTTGGTTAACATTGATAAGGTAGATCGCAGTCCAGGTGACCCTCCACACCTTATTGCTGTAGTTACTGATATAAAAAACGGTGTTTACCAAGTCGGAATAGCCGAAGGGATAATAAAGTCTTGGTTTAACAAGCCAGATCTCAAAATAATCACATGGAAAATTTTGAAATTAGAAAACGTTAATGAAAACAAGTTACTATCCCTGCGAGAAGCAGTTTCACTTACATCTCTTTTCCAAGGACAAGGGTACACCAAATGTTCCTGCCAACCTTCTAAACAGCAATGCAGGACAAATAGATGCCATTGTTATAAATTAGAAGTAAAATGTAATTCTCGTTGCCACAAAAGTGGACCCTGTGCAAATAAATAATTATCTAACCCTTTATCTACCAGAGAAAAAATACATTTGAATAAAATTACCAATTGTTATAAACTATTTATTCATATAAGAAATCCAATGTAAAATAAATGTTTTAATTCATTGGTTTAAGTAAAAAGTAAAAGGTCAGTTAAGGTGAGACTACAGTTATAAATTTATTCTTTCTCACACATTTTTGGCACATGTAATAAGTAGACTTTCCACATCCTTTTAACTGGCATCATCGCACAGGTGGTGACATTTTTTTTAAATTTTGATGTAGTTTTTCACGTATGTCATACAGAGGTTTAGAATTAGGAACAAGTTCATATTCAAATTCCTGACCCTTATTCTTCTTCTTCTTCTTTCTGCACTTTGGTTGTCCAAATTCATTCAGAGTGTAAGAGTGTAAGTTGGCTGGCTAGCACTTAATTGCTTTGGTACTCCTACAGGATTGCTTTTTTTGTTATTATTGCATTTAGTGTTTAACTTAATATTACATTTGTCAACGTGGACATTATTATTAATATCGTTAGAATCCACAGAATTACTATCAACATGACTAGCATAGTTACTTGCAGATTTATCACGTATATTGTAATTTATATTGCAAGTACTAAATTGCAACAAACTCACTAATTCTTGTAAAACACTTGTTTATATCTTCATTCGTGAGTACCTCATCTTCATCTAAATTCTCTTCAAGTCACATTATTTTTTTCAATACATTTAATCTCATTAAATTTATTATTATTGCCATTATCCCAATTGTCAATTATGTTGACCAATTCTTTCTGTGCCATATTTTACTGAAAATTAGTCAACAATAATATACCAAGATATTTTTAGAATTACATTAAAATCACAGATAACAAAAATAAATATTATATAACATACATGTAGGGAATGAAATTAAATTTAATTAACTTATTACAACAAATTTTCAAAGAAATCCTAGGTAACCCCATTTATTTTTAAGGCTAGGCATTTTGAGAACGTCAAAACGTTAAGTCAGATTGTGTACATTGCAGTTGGTGGAATTATGGTAATTAAATAGAGACTCTTTCAGATGCTCTCAATTTTATTTGCATGTAATTTCCCGTTTGAATTTCATGGAGGCACAAATCACTTACCCACTAAATGTTTTAAGCAGTGTATATAGATTTATTATTTTTTTCAAGGTTCCGCTTTATATACCAGAAATATTTTGGGTGCGCAGACATTAATTAAAAATTCAAATTTGAAATAATCTACAGCAGCCTTAAGGTGTTAATTGCGGAAATACTTAAATAATGCAGAGGCTGTCAGGAGGATTTACAAGAGTTAGATGTAAAGCGCTTTCGACCGCACATACACATGGAACACAACAAATTGCATATGGAGAGTTGAACAAAAGCCCTCCGTGATCCTTGTTGAACCGGGGAAGGAAGCAGCGCGACAGATTGAGAGGATGAATAATAAAACCACTTAACCAGGAGGATACACGACGTGCTGGTGACCACTGACAATATTGTGCGAAGAAAGAACAGGTGGAACCTTTTAACCATTTTCAATCGTAATTAAATTTATCGCTTTATATATTTCTAAGCGTTCTTTTTTTTGTAAATATAAAATTACTTGTTTTTAGTCTGGATGTTATGGAATGCAATTGCTGCTGGACAGGCACATATATTGAGGCACATTTTTTGTCATTATTCAAGATTTACGATCGAATTTTCTTAAAATGATTTCTCAAATACCATCAATTAAATTAATAAAGCTTAGTAGAAAAGCAAAATCTTTTACAAAATATTTCTCATTAATGAATAAATTATATTTCCCTTTAATGAGTAAAGTAATACTAGATAATAAATATAGACCTAAAAAACATATCATTAGGAGTACCCACGTCTAATCACAGAAAATGTAAAAATTGTAATCACAAAGATATGAAATCACAAAGATATTAGTAACCCAAAAGCAATAACTATTGTGTTGTTGCGGGCTTTTTTAGAAAGGTTAATATTTCGAAAGCGTCTCGATCCAGTCGATCAATTTTGGAAGGTCTGTCTGTGTCTTGTTTTCTCGAGATATTTTCAATAGATTTGCACTAGTTTACTTTAACTAAAAAATATATAAGAAATTATTTTAATTTGTTTTGGAAATATATGTGGAAAGCGCCCGAAACACCGAAATATCCTCAAATATTGATAAATACTTTCATCTTGGTTATTTTTAATTTTCAAAGAAAATAATAAAAAAACTCGTTTTCAGAAGCTCTATTTTCAAAAATCTAATAAACCAAAACCATCTTATTTAGTCATACATTATTATTCTGTTTTCATTAAAAAATAATCAATTAATTTTCTATGCAAAACTGATCGAACTGTGAACTTTAGAATGATTTATCCTCTAGACTCTAGACTTTTTCAATTAAAATAAGCATGGCAACATTACAGTTTTGTTAAATACGGGGTGTGTTAATTAAGTAATGAGACTGGCAACGTAGCGTTCGATCTGGTAAAACGGAACACCCCTTGGCACGCGGCACTTTGAGGAGCGACAGGTGAACATATAATAAGGCTTCATCAACTGTGTAGTTGGGGGCTAGTAAGTTTTTTCATCATATTAGTGCGTTCTAAAAAATAAGTGCCATCAATCTGGTGACTTGGGTGTTTGAGTACGAACCGGAAAGTGTCAGAGCATGGAACACACTTTCTCCAACGCGCAGAAAAGCAAGTCGAATATCAAATGTATGATGCATTGTTTTTTCAATAGCCAGGGAATCGTCTATAAAGAGTTTGTGCCTCTTCAGGCCAAAAGGTCATTCAATACTTTTACCGAAAGAATCTTGACAAACTTTAAAAAGTCGTCATGCATGTGAGACCAAATATAAAGAACTACTGGGTGCCTTGTCATATCGCAATTTCAATTAAAGAGTCTCTGGCCAATAAACACATTATGGCTACTTAGTCTCCTTATGCGATTGACTTGAGACCTTGTGGCTTTTTCCTTTACCCGAGAATGAAAAACCAGCTCAAGGAACGTCAGTTTTCTTACTTTCACAGGTGTTAAGCAGGATCTGGACCTCCTCCCTATGCCTACACTTGATTTGGCGTCTTGATGAAAATTATAGGGAGCCATTACAATTTTCACATGTGAGTTGCGAGTCACTATTAGGGATGGTTTTCGAGGCAGATTTTTACTGTGATGACTTTGCCAGAGCCATGCATGGGAGAAAGGTGGCTTATTGTTCCATATTTGTGTTACCGGATTCGTGCACATATAGTAGTCTAACACCTTAATTACTAGGCCACCACTTCCCAAACTTCATTTTAGAACACTCGAAAACATTCAAACCTCTGTAACCTACCATCTTAAACCAATTTCAGTATCCGAGTTTCTGCACTAGTATGGGGATTGGAAAGAACCGTGGCTTTATTTTGAAGCAGACAATATTGAATTGTAATTCTATTCGAATATGAAAAAATCAGTCTCATTACTTGATGTACTTTCTACACCTTGACGCTTGATAGTACTTGATTTCTTGAGATATACTGACAATTTCCTAACCGATTTTAATAAATTTTAAACCGATTTTCTTAAAAGGTGCGCAACAATTTATAGAATGTTCTCAAAATAACGAGGAACCGTTCACTTTGTCACATTTTAACCATATATTTAAGTTGCTAAATTGCAGATGTATTATTATATGGAAATTAAGAGCCAAATAGACACGAAAATCTATTTTGGCCCTTGCCTTCACGAAACATGACAAAAAGTTGTATTATTTTTAGTTTTATAAGTTTTCATAAAACAATTTTCATTATTACAGATTTACAATATTTACATTATTACAAATTTTCAATTCTGATCAATTTTCTTCTAAACCACAAATTGAAATTGAATTGATATTATTTCTGGCATACTAAAATTAGTCGACAAGACGAACAAATTGTGTTTGTAAAAAAATAATTATTCACTGCGAAATCTTGAATTGAAATGTCGATTTCATTAGTGATATCGACTACCTCAAAACAGATTATTTTAGAATCCTTGAGAATTTTGTAACCTATTTTCATATATTTATTCTTAAAAGTAGCGCAAGAAATTCTTTTAAATAAATCAATAAGCCTTGTAAAAAAAATTGGAAAGTGCTTAAAACTAATTAAATTGCAGATAGATAAAATTACTACAAAATTTTTCAAAATTTTCATAAATCATTTCACCACATCAATTTTCAATCTCTTGAAATTTTCACTGCGAAATGTTGAATTTAAATTATTGATTTCATAAGCCGATATTTCTAATTTCAAAAATATTTTCAGGACACTTGCCTATCAAAGCACTAATTTTGCTCGGAAAATTAATTACTATACTGAAGATTAGGATGGTCCTAATACGACCGTTACAACGTGGTAATCCATATTTATACTGAATTGAAAAATTCACGATGTTTTTACCCCACTCTTAATATTATATAACTTGTTATATAACTTGTATTGTTGTATTGTATTCAATATTATATAACTTGTTATATAAAAGTTATATGAAATAACACTTTACACGACTCGAGTTTTGACTGGAAAGGTAATTTTCAAGTGATTTACAAATTGATGATTGATTTATTTTTAGGCTTTTTGAGGGGGCGGGTGCCTTCCTGCAATTAGAGAATTACCTGGAGACGATTGTGCAAGATTAAAGAGTTGGGCAAAAAGTCAAGTCGGTTTGCTCGTTAAGGAGATTAACGGATGGGTTACTGTTCAGTTTGAAAAATTTTAATGATTCCAGAAGATTAAGGGCCTTTCTTTCCGGGAATATATGATTACATTCGAGATAAATGGTTTGAAAAAGTAGTGTGTTTTTAAGTCGAAAAGCGAGAGAATATTATGAAAAGCGAGTTAAAACGAGACTCTAAACTGAAATCGTGTTAACTGTTTAAATTTATATAACTGTGAATAACAAGTTATATAATATTTTCTTAAATGTGATTAAAACAGTGAATTTTTCAATTCAGTCTAATTACTTTATAATATCTCTTGTAAATTACTCGAAATTCAGTAGATTTTGTAAAAATACAGAATGATCATTTCTCGTTAATGCAATTCGTAAAATGAAAGTTTTAATACTCATGCGGGATAAGTACTATCTTGGCTCCCGTTTTTTAGTGTTTTTGTCAATTCAATTATTATCACATAACTTACGCGTAAAGGTAACGCACGCAAATATTCACAATAAAAATCGCTGTTACAGCGTTCAATATTAAAAAAGTGACGTGAAAGTGACTGACATTTTTTTTCATTACAGAATAAAAATTAAAGAAAACGTTTTAAATTGAGTGTAAATGGTGATACCGGAGAGTGAGGAGAGTTCTTATGACGAATCCATGCCACCGGAGACAATTGAAAAAACAAATTCTTCATTTCTGATCCACTTTTTTTGATAGTCCCTGGACCCCTAAGCTTGTAAGAAACGTCCCCTCACATGAATAATAAAAAATATTATCTGCTACTCGTGCGGCATTGTCAATTGCCCTCTCGAGCGAATGAGCGAAGTGAGTGCACATCGTTCGTTGGCCCAATTTCGCTCTCGTGAGCAATTGACAACTTAACGCCCTTGTTGCACAATATACAATTGTAATTTGTGGAACAAATACAATCAAAAACGCTTTTAACTATTCCTGTAATTTAACTAAAATAACTTAGCAAACTTCTTCCAAAATATTTTTACAAAATCATTTTCCTCTGATTTCTCATTGAGATATTTTTTTATGAATTCGTCTCAGGAACTTGACCTACAACTCGATTTACTAAAATTTGTAGGTAAAATATAGTTTTGTCAGAAAGCTCTAAATTTAGAAAATTGTCTCAAAGCAACCATAAATGCTTCAAGGTCTTATTAGACGTAGATTTCATTTTAGATTTATTACTTTTCAAGATTCGGCCAACCGCACGAAGTTGTACACGACGCTTAAGGGACTCGGCATACCAGAGAAACCGACAAGACTTGTACGCGTGACCATAGAAAAGTGTACGACAAAAGTGCGCGTACAAGGACAACTTACCGAAGAATTCACATACGCGCAGGGACCGAAGCAGGGATATAGATAGCAACGATCCTATTTAAACTACATAAAAGTACACTCGTCAAAGTAGACAACAGTACCGCAGTAGGAAAAACAGAGAAATAGAAGAACTATATGACCAACCATACATTGTAGGAACGATAAAAGCGGAAAGACTGAGATGGGCCGGCCATGTAAAGAGACAGGAGGATGGACGAGATTGGTATGGGAACAGGCCCCGACCGGTAGAAGACCACTAGGAAGACCGCGACTACGGTGACAACATAGCATCAGATCTTAGATCCCTGAATATCATGGAAGCGGGGGAGCTAATGATAGACAGAGTCCAATGGAGGAGAGTTGTTGAGTCAGCCAAGACCCACCATGGGTTGTAAGAGCTACACAGAGCGAGAGAGAGACCCTATCCAATCTGGCTCAAAACGGCATAGGCAGAAACAACAAACAAAATTGTTCAGCTAGCGACATATGCCGACGACATCAACATCATGAGCCGAACCAAAGCCGCACCAGAAGAAGCGTACACCCTCTTGTAGGAAGTAGCCATGGACATGAAAATTAACGTAACAAAGACTAAAGTGCTAACGCAGGCAAGAACAACGGCAATGACGATAACAATACACGACAACTTAGACCAAGTCAGCAGCTTCCGGTATCTAGGGGTGACCCTAGGAAAAACCGGAATCGAAGAAGCAGAAATAAGGGCCAGAACCACAGCAGCAAACTGAGCATACATCGCTCTCGCACATATCTTACGATCAAAACACGTGCACAGAAACACAAAAATAAGGGTGTACAAAACAATTGTCAGACCAATACTCACATATGGCTGCGACAGCTGGGTCTTGACATACACCAGTGGCAACAAAATAGATATATTTGAGA
Source organism: Phosphuga atrata (assembly GCA_944588485.1). Classification (NCBI taxonomy): domain Eukaryota; kingdom Metazoa; phylum Arthropoda; class Insecta; order Coleoptera; family Silphidae; genus Phosphuga; species Phosphuga atrata. The sequence goes on from OX155900.1 coordinate 33,323,570, forward strand.
GGAAAGTATTGCGTAAAATACTCGGCCCAATCCAAGACGAAAAAGGGTACAGAATACGATACAATAATGAGCTGTACCAGGCCTTGAAGTATCCGCCAGTTTCTCCTTATGCAAAAATACAGAGGTTACGATGAAAGGACTGCCAAAACGGGCCATACAAGGCAAAATGGTAGGGGGAGACCGAGGGACAGACCACAAAAATGATGGGAGCACGCGGTAGAAGATGATGCCAGAGGGTTGCTAGGGATTAAAGGCTGGAAGACGGTAGAAATGGACAGAAGCGCCTGGAGCAATAAATTGAGGGAGGGCAAGGCCCAACTGAAGAGCCACATGAGAGAGACTTTTCAAGATTATAGCACTAACATTTCTAAAAATTGTATTGGATTTTACCAATTCTTGTGAACGGAAACAGTAAGCGAAATGGAATTTGAATTTTTTAAATGGTTTCAAAAACGTTTTTCCACGACTTGTTTTAGTATTTTCCACTGTATTTTGGCTTCCCTAACTTATGAACCGTTATAACTCTTAGATTTAACCGTTCGATTCAGCATTTCAAATTCATTCGGAAAATACATTCGGTTTTTTAGGAAAGTGTGAAATCAAGAAAATCTTCCGGATTTAGCTATCGATTCTCAGTGTCCTTGTGTATTATGATTGATCTATCTTCATAAATTTGCATCGGAATTTCAAATGTTGGTCCCAAATGATGCACAAGGAATCACTTTAAATAACGAAACAAAAATAAAAAGCGTGTGGTAGAGCCATTTATTACTGTGGGTGACAATAAAGATTATTATTATTACAAATAGCTAATAAAAAGATAGGGAAGCGCGAAATAAATCTTGTTTATTTGAAATTGTAAGACAAAATACGCATGTAAATTATTTCCAGCGGTTGGATTTACTTCTGGCAAATACTTAGTAATATAACTAAGTATAAATCATATAATAATCTTATAAATAAATTAAAAAAAAACTCATTTAATAAATCATATTTTTTTTGCTGAGATTTTCATTGTAAAATTAATTTTAAAGCAGTTTTATTTTCTGTAGAGGAAAACGCCATGAACTTTGAATTTAGTCGACCGAAAAATTGAAACCTCTTATTGGATTATAAGAGCTAATTAAATATTTCCATTTAGATATAAAAAATTCCACAAATATTGGCACAATCTCATTTTTTTCCGCACCAATTAATTTTCTAAAATACGATTATTCGTAACATCAAAGCTAATAATTACCTATATCCAATAAAGTAAAATTCTGCATTACATCTTGTAATTTTGTCGATACGAAATATTAATATTTATGAAAATTGTTTCTTATAAAAACATATGAGTAAGTAACTGAATAAGTACATGAAGTTTCAAAGTGGTGTAATATAAAGGAAAAGGCACGTTCCCACTTCGGCCTTTTTCTTTCTATTATTGCACTTTCGGGTAACGTTTTCTGGTAATTTGATCGAAATACGTCGACAGCTTATTCAAGTTTCTGGAGTTTATGTGTTACTTTACGGAAGAAATTGCAATGGAAATAAACATTCACACTTTTCTGCATTTGTGAAAATTTAATTTTAAGGAAGGGTGGTGACTACCAACAACTGAATAATAATTAATATTTTAATAGTATTGTAGGAACTTACCTCTAGCTCTTGGTTTTGTTAACAATTTCTGGACTATAGTGTCATACGCAGATTCATCTGCCACTCCAGAATCTTTCACTAACTTTTCTTTTACAGCAATACAAATGTTATATTGAGCCAATAAATCTTCCAATTCTTCAAAAGCCTGAAACAAAAAGTTTATTAGAGTATAAGAAAATATACATAAATCATACAATATTTCTTTCGCTTATTGATTTTGTTTACGTTGTTGACAATCTCTTGGAATCAGTGAATACTCCTAGTATAGCTTGATTTCTATAATATTCCTAATTCGTTTTACTCACATAAGTTGTTGTACAGTACTGTACCGCGACACGCCAAAGTAATTTTATGTCGCTAGTTATGTTTAAAATTTCGTTTAAGGAATATATTGATATAAACAGAATATAAAGAAAATATAAACGTATGTAACTCTAACTGGTTTAATAACAAGTAAAAGTAAAATAACAACACTTGAACTGAATAAAATAGAGAATTTGTCTTTATCTACGTTTCTAGGTTAAAAACTGTCCGTCTCATACAACTGCCGATAGACACACTCGTTACTTTTCCGCAACTCTCCCTACTTCTGTGTTGTTCTGTGAAGAAAATATAAACATATGGTCGGCAAAACTCTAAAGAAAAAATATTTGAAACAAAAACCCTTGACCCCTAAACTAATGTTCAACAATATTAACCTGACACTAGGTTATTCACCAAATCATTCACTGCCTTCTATTGGAAGAGGTGCCAAGATTTTCACACAACGCTTATAAGTTCCACTTGATGTTTGGACACTAACACTATCCTGTCCAGGGTGTGTATCAGTCACTCGTCTCAAGGGGCAAGTATCAGTCACTCGTCCCAAGGGCCAATGCATGGGTTAGAGGTTGTCTTGTTTAATGATAACTATAGTGTCCGGTGTAACGATATGGGTTGATCCAAATTGCCACTTATATCTTAAATTTAGTTCATTAAGATATTCCTTTTGCCATATAGTCCAGAAGTGTTGCTTCATCTTCTGAGTATGTTATATGCTGACAATCGATTTGATTGTGTATCTGTTAAGTCTACTCAGGGATGCTCCTTATAGATTCACAAATTAGGAAGTGACTGAGTTTTGGGGCAATGCGTCATTTGGAGAGGAAGAGATAGAATGTATGGGTCGCGAGTTGACTATTGATTCTATTTCTGTTATAAAAGTGTATAATTGTTCGTAAGTTAGAAGTGAATTGGCTACTATTCGTAACATGTGATATTTGAAAGATTTCACCGCGGCTTCCCATAGTCCACCGAAATGAGGAGGTGGTATAAAATGCCAATCGATATTTAGATTTGCTAAATAGTTTGTAATGATTTAATTGTTTGAATTAGCTTTGAGGAAATCATGCAGATCTTGTGACTTGCAATTTGGGCCAATGAAGTTTGTTGTGTTGTCAGAGTAAATGATCCGAGACTTGCCTCTTCGTGCAAAAAAGCTTCGTTAGGTAGCCAGAAAGGCCTCAGTTGTTAAATCACTAACTAGTTCCAGGTGAACGGTTCGGGTTGTAAAACATCTAAATACAGCAACATAGGTTTTAATTTTATTGCGATTTCTATGTCGCTTTTCCTTTATATTTAAAAAGGACCGGAATAGCTGACTCCCGTTTTTAAGATTGGACGCGCCTGAGTTATTCTATCTTTTCGTAGATTTCCCAATACGTAATTTGTCATTCGTGGTCGTGATTTGAAACAAGTAATGCAATTGTAAATGATTCGTCTTGTAAGATTTCTACTATCTACTGGCCAAAAGTTTTGCCGTACTGTATTTATTGTTGCTTGAGCCCCTGCATATCCGTTGGATATGTATATATTGCATTATTAGTTTGGTTAAATTAGGATTGTTTGGCAATAAAAACGGATGTCGTTGATCTGGTGTTACATCAGCATACTTGATTCTTCCTCTAAGTCGCAGCACCTGGTTATGATCAATAAACGGTTGGAACATTACTAACTTACTTTTATTAATGTTGTCTTACATTGTTCTAAAATTCTTGAGTTCATCATGAAATGTATCTCTTTGGATAATTTCTATTATAGAATTTAAAGATTTTTTAAGTTAAATGGTCGTAAGCGGTCCAGTAGCTGACATTTTTCGTTTGACCTTATATATGAATCTGAGGCAATATGCAATAGTTCTTTTCAATCGTATTAGTGACAATGTGTTCCAAAAGAGTATTAATTTTATACAATAGTCGAGACAGACCAAAAGAATGTACTTGTAATATTCAGTTTTAAAGCCTTAACAGTTACTTTGTATACTGTAGATAACAGTAATGCTGCGCATAGTTCTAATCTTGCAAGTGAGATGGTCTTCAGTGGAGCTACTCGAGATTTAGCATAAGAAGTCTTGTTAAATATCTTTCGTTAAGTTTCGACCGAATGTATATGCATGCCCCGTATGCTTTTGCCCTAGCATCACAGAAACCGTGTAACTGAATATTCTTTGGGTGATGCTCAATTACTCTTCTAGGTATGGCAATGTTATTTAATTTAGATGTCTTTCTTAGATTCCAACCAGGAAGTTTGAAGATAACTTGGTACTAATTCGTCCCAATTAGCTTGTATTTGCCAAAGTTGTTGCATAATTATCTTTGGCTTAAGAATTACTGGACCCAATGATCCCAATGGATCAAATAATTTTACTGTCAAACAAGATTGTTCTTTTTGTGATGCGTTGATTGTGATGATCTAGAGTGACAGTGTACACGATATTGTCTTGCACTGTATTCCAATGAACTCCCAGAGTTTTTAGTGTGCGATGCCTCGACTTGTTGATTTATTTTTAATGCACCCTGTGGCAAAGATTATATCAATGATGGACTGTTTGATGCCCATTGTTTTAAATTAAATCCTCCACTATGTAGCAACTGCACGAGTTCATCTAGAAAGTGTATTGCTTATGTTAAAGTATTAGTACCAGCAAATAAGTCCACATAAAAGTCCTGTTATAATATGCCTACGGCGAGTGGATATTTAGACGATTCCTTATCTGCAAGTCGGTGTAAACATCTGACCGCCAAGAATGGAGCTGATGATGTTTCTTACGTAACCGCCTGAAGTGAATGCTCTGATTTCTAGATCTGGTGATTCTAGCTCCTCTTGGATTGTTGGACCAACTTTCAATGTATCATTAAGTGCAATTCCTGTTGTACTTTTAGCAGATCCACCAAACACTACCCTGAGCTTAGTAGTGAGACTCGTTTGTTAAATGTGTAACGTTTACAATCGTAACGTGTTCAAGTTACGAATGAGTAACGTTTGTTTAATTTAATTTGATTACTGGATGATGTGGTAGGTAGTAGCCTTGCGTGTAGGGTCTAGCTTTAAGGGAAGTAGAACTGGAGGGGAACTGGTAGCAGATAGCAACCGTTTATAATAATAAGGGACTGGAAAGAATTAAAGAGGGCATAAAGAGGAATTTAGAAGATATGGTAACGACAAACTTGCTACTAGAAGGGGATTGGAATGTAAGGATAGGAAAAGAGCAGGTCAATAATGTGGATAAGACGGGTGAAGTGATAAGAAGGAATTCCAAAGACAAAATTAAAAAAGCAGAGGGAAATGTTTGGCTGGAGTGGGTGTTAGAGACCAATGGGACATTTTGAATGGGTATAGTGAGGGCGACTGGGAGGGAGAATTTACGTTTGTTGGTGCAATGGGTATCTCAGTTATTGACCTTATAATTACTAATGATTCGACAAGACGGCAAATAAAACTGATGGAAATCGGAATATGAAGTGAGTCGGATCATATGCTGGTAGTGGTGTCGTTGAAGCAGCAAAGGGAGAATACAGGAGGAAATTGGAAGAGGTAGAGTGGAACACGATGATATAGACATGACGGCAAAGAAAATGGAGTCAGTAATTGTCAAAAAGAAAATCAAAGAAGCGTATCCTGACCGAGCATGGTACGAGTGGGAAGTTCGGAACGTAAACCAAAGGTTTCGAGAAGCTATGAGAGAATGGAGAAAGGGAGAAGGACTCAAAGTGCACGTGCTGGAAGCGAAAACAGAACAGCAAAAAATAGAGAAGAAGAAAAGGGAGCTTTGGGAGGAAAAGGAGAAGCAGCAGGTAGGGGAAATGAAGACGGAAGCTGAGTTGCAGAAATACGTAACAGAGAATAGGGAAAGAAAGGAAAGATTACCCAAGAGCATTGCGATAGAAGAATGGCAGAACCACTTCACGAGGATGCTAGGAGGGGTGGAGATGCGGTCAGGAAGAGAAGATAATTCAGGAGATCGACAGAGAAAACAGGAAGAGCTCGCCGAGGATATCACAGTGACGAAAGTGGAGGATGTTATTAATTCCCTAAAGCCAAGAAAATCGGGAGGTATGGATGGGCTCGAAAATGAAACGTGGAAATAAGCACCTGGAATCTGTTAAGGAGAAGTTAACAGAGGTATTGAGAAGGATAGGGTGGCGAGACAAAAGGATACCAGTCAGCTGGAAAATAAGGATAATTCAACCGGTGTTTAAGAGTCGAACGAGCGACGCGCTAGAAAATTATAGAGGTATAACTTTGATGAACTCCTCATACAAAATATTTGCTAAAATCCTGAATTGTCGCTTGAGGAAGGAAATCAATGAAAGGAAGCTTTTGCCGGAAATACAAGCGGGGTTCAGAGAAGGAAGGGGCACAGTGGAACACCTGGTGACCTTAAGAGTCATCATAGACCAAGAAATTAGAAAGGGATGCATGTTTGCTCTTATCATTGATTTGAAAGCCGCCTATGACTCGGTGAACAGGAGGAGATTGGATGAGGGTTTGAGCAAGCTAGGTATCTCAGAGAGTGTAAGAAGGAACATCAGGAATTTGTACGAGGAAACCGTCTGTAAGGTAGTAGCCAATGAATGGGAATCGGACTATTTTTGAGATGAGGAAGGGCCTGAGACAAGGCTGCCCTTTGAGTCCCAATCTCTTCAATCTGTATGTGGCGGGTATGGAGAAGATTCTACAGGCCGGTCAAGCTGGAGGAGTGGTGACTGGGAAAAAGAAGGTGTGAAGATTGGCACATGCGGATGACATGGTAGTATTTGCAAAGTCGGCGAGTGAGATGAAGGACGTGATTGAAAGGCTCTGTAGGTATTTCGAAAAGAGGGATTTAAGGGTGAATGTTGGTAAAACAAAATGGATTCGGTTTAAAAGGGGTGGGCGATATAGGAAAGAAAGGTTTGAATTGCAAGGTACTGAAATACAAGAAGTTAGTAAATTTAAGTATTTGGGGTATGTCTTTGGGACTGGATATTGGAGAGATACTGGATTTGGGTGGTTTGGAAAAGAAACTTTGACGGAAACTTTAGAGCAGCAGAGACGATATGGAAGGCATGTGCGCGAAGCGTGTTACTGTATGGATGTGAGGTCTGGGGAACGAAAGAGGAAGACAGACAAGAAAGATCGAAAGTGTGCAGCTACAGATTTTTAAGAAAGTGTGAAAACTTGATTGGTCGACACCTGGTCACATTGTCCTTCAGGAAGTGAGTGCGTGTAAGGTGGCGGTAATTGCTGCGGAACGAGTGATCAAGTTTGAGTATAGGGTGGATGGGTTAGGAGATGCAAGGATAATAAAGGAAATCTTTCGAGTAGTGAATAAAGAGGGATTAAGTGGTAGAAGAGAGAGTAGTTGGGGGCTGAATAGAAGGAAACTATATGAGAGAGGCAGGTTATCATCCGAGGCGTTGGAAAGGGAAAAAAGTACGAGTGCTCAGTGAAAAATGATGCTAAGAGAAAGGTTATTAGAAGGACTGCCAAGAGCACCAATCCAAAATAGAGGCTAGCAAATATCACCAAGACTACAGTCAGATACAAGTGCACGGCCGTGTTCCTGGTTATTTGAGGACAAGTAAAGGGTCGGGTGACCAGTCAGTATTGGCGAGATTTAGGTGTGGTAATGAAGAGCGTGGCAACAGATATTGGATGAATGAGGAAAGTAGAAGGTGTGTTGGTTGAAGGAGGATACATGGAGTCATTGCTTGGAAGAATGCACGATGGCGGAGTGGAATGAACAGCAGAGAAGGCGAGGACAGGATTGGAGTGAGTGCATGGACGAGAATGGGAAGGGTCTGTCGTTTTTATTCAGGTAAAGAGTGAAAAGGTGGAAAGAGCGGATTCGATGATGAGTTTATGACCGATGTACAGGTGTTGATGTATAGGTTTATAGGTTGGTAAAATTTATTTTTTCTTTTTAATGGGGTTTTAGTTTTAGTTTCATAACTTTTTTTTGCTTATTCTGTATGTTTTGTATGGTTGTGTAAATTATTTTAATTATGCTAATAAAGGTTTATATTACTACTGAATAGGATGGTTGCGACAGTTATTACATGATAATTCATACTTACATTGAATTGAAAAATTCACTATGTTTTTACCACTCTTTATACTATGTAAAACTGTTATACAACTTATTATTCACAGTTACATAAATTTCTACACATATTACATGATATATGTGATATCACGTGTTATGTGTAGAAATTTATATAACTGTGAATAATAAGTTGTATAACATTTTTACATAGTATAACGTGTGGTAAAAACATAGTGAATTTTTCAATTCAATGTATATTATTACTGTTTATTTCTTTCAAGTGAATGCTTACGAAATGCTTTTGTAAGAATGTAATTAATTGATTGTATGTCGGTTTCGTTTCTGTTTATTCTAAAGTCCACTCTCGGTATGTTAATTTATCCAACTTTCTGGTTATCTCGTATATTAACCAAGAATCCCAAAACTCCAGTCTTTCACCTAGCGACTGCAAGGCTAAAACATGTCCTTGCGTGGAATTCACTAACTGTCGTTAAGTGACGTGCGTGTCGTTAGATGCTGAAGGAAGTTCGCATATTGCCTTGATGAGTATTTGAATTATAAGCCAATGATTATCGTATCTGTCTTTTAATAGACGCCAAGCTATATTATAATTGTTTGAAGTTGTTTATAGCGAATTGATGACATGTAAGGCTTCACCTGTTAAACATGATCTGTGATAATATAATTTTTCAAAAAAAATAAATCATTTATTTCGCGATAAAGTCATTTATTTCGCGATTTTCATGAAAAGGTGAATTGAAGCGATTGTCAAATTCTAACCATGTTTCATAACATTCGTTAAACGTCGTTAAATTAATTGTTGGCAGTTTCGCTGTTACTGACGTGACACTGATCTCCTTTGGAGATGATGAATATCGATTTTGATAGTCTAGTTGAGTAGGGAAAGATGTCATGTTCTAAAACCTCCTCCTCCTCAAATCTCCTCTGACCTTGACCCCTAACCTAACCTTGACCCCTAACCTAGCCTTGACCTTGTAACTTCCGGTTTCGACTTCCGGTTTCGACCTCCGGTTTCGACTTCCGGTTTAGACTTCCGGTTTCGACTTCCGGTTTTGACTTCCGGCAGCCATTTTCGGAACTTCCAGATGCGCGGGGAAATTCAAAATATAGACGCGAGGCGGGAAAATTCAAAATTAGATCCTGTTGAGACAAATGAGGTGTGAAGTTGGTTGCATACATCAACGAGACTAAATACATGAGACTAGACAGACGGGGCTAGATCCATGAGACTAAATACATGAGACTAGATAGACATGGCTAATCATCTGCTGTTGATTTAAAAATTGAATTGGAAGCTACGCAAGCATTCAAGCCAAACACTCGAGCCTATTGCCTTATTTTGTATGAAGCTGCCGTTGAATACATCCCATTGTCGGGAATAGTTCGAAAATTAATTTAAAAATTGAATTAAAATGAACCATTGTATGTATAAATCATATTAGCTACTATTCTATATGTATTGCAAGAAATGTTGAATGTTTATATAAGTATTTAAATGTATTGATGTAAATTTAAATGTATTATTATTAGACTTTAATAAAACCATAAATTTTATGTGGAGTTTTCTTTCTTTGACAACCTTATCCATCTCCTTGAGAAGTAATATTTCTTATCTATTATTCCATAATTCGGATACCCCATAATTCGGATAGCCCCACCTATCTAGCCCCATGTATCTAACCGCGTCTATCTAGTCTCATGTATTTAGTCTCATGGATCTAGCCCCGTCTGTATAGCCTCATGTATTTAGTCTCGTTGATGTATGCAACCAACTTCATAAAATTATATTATTTTATTATATTATATATAATAAAACTTCATAAACTAATTTTGAATTTCCCCGCCTCGCGTTTATTTTTTGAATTTTCCCGCGCATCTATAAAATGGAAGCCGGAAGTCGAAACCGGAAGTCGAAACAGGAAACCGGAAGTCGAAACCGGAAACCAGAAGTCGAAACTAGAAGTTCCAAGGTCAAGGTTAGGTTAGGGGTCAAGGTCAGAGGGGGAGGTGAATCTAGAAAATACTATCTTTCCCTACTTAGTTGTGAAATTGAGTTACTTATTAACTGCTGTGCTTTGCCAATAAATTCGTAGTAATTTTCTTCAAACCCTGATAATTCGAATTCTGATATTTCGTCGCTGCCCGAATTAGAGTCAATGTCTAACTGCACATTCGTAAATACTTGTAGAATAGGTTCAATATTTTTTAGATTTTTTAATAGTTGCAGCGTCGACAGATTGTCTTCCGAATGTAGATTCCGAAGATAGTTACGTCAGATAGTTACAATAGTTATTCTTGTTTAGTTGGCCTTTAAATTGGTTCGAAGCTGTTTTAACTTTTTAAGTTCACGTACCATATGTTAAATCTGAATAAGATACACTAGGATAAGGATTAATAAGAAATTGGTGAATCAATTGAGCTTACTTGTGCTGTATTGTGTTGTGTTGTGTTGTGTTGTGTTGTGTTGTGCTGTGTTGTGCTGTGATGTGTAGTGATGTCAATGATTCCGCGTTATGTTATTTGTGTTTATTAAAGTCTCAATAATGTATTACTTATACAATGTTTTATTACAGTTCACTGTTCGTGTCCGGTTCGAAGGACCAAAAATGTGTAGTACTGTACCGCGACACGCCAAAGTAATTTTATGTCGCTAGTTATGTTTAAAATTTCGTTTTAGGAATATATTGAAATAAGTAAAAAAAAAATAGTAAAAAGTGGTAAAATCGATGAACCCATTAAATATAAATTAGTGAAAAACGTGCGATGGAATAGTGTTGTTAGTGTGACTGTACAAATATGCACCAGTAATCTTTATACTAGAGTATATACTAGAACTTTCGGATTAAATTTGAGCAAATTTTGACATTTAAGAACCGCCAAAATTTCATAGTTACTGTGATGGGTGGGGAAGTTTCAAAATTTCTGGTTCGGAGAAAAATTCCGCGATTAGTTAAACGCTGAACGTTTTTTTTTAACATTTTTGGGATAAACATTTGTTTTTTTAGATTGAATAATTTTTAAAGGAGGGAGAGGAGTAAAACCTCATTAAAAAACCTGGGTCCATCTGGCTCCGGATGATAGCACCCTGTGAGGGCCTCTGCCTAAGGTTAGGTGAAAATCCAGACACGTCTGTGTGGGAACCATCGGTACTCTGGTCAGCGTCTGTTGGCTTTGTGAGCTCGGCTGCGATTGAACCTTCTGGAACTCAAAACTCCAGTCGAAATTTTGTGAGATCCATTTGGATTTCACCTCCAAAACCACAACACAAACCATTAATCATGTCAAAACAACGGGAAATAATCCACTACCCTGGGCCCCAGTCCAAAAGGCTGGGTAATAGACCTGATCATCGCATTCCAGGGGATCAGGCATGTCATGAAGAGAAGAATCGGAGCATCTCAGAAACACTCAAGACTAAGAGAATATTTTACATGGGAACACTCAACACGAACACACTACTGAAAGTAGGTAAATTGAAACAACTGACGAACGCCATTGATAAATTCAATATCAAAATACTGGCAATACAGGAAACACGATTCTTAGATGAGAACCACTTTCACTCGGAAAACTACAGAATATACAAAGGGAAGCCAGTCATAACCATTTCAAAAAGAAACCTCAAACTCTTCGGAACAGGATTTGTAGTACACAAATCGATACTGGACTCTGTAATGGATTTCACCTCAAAATTAGAAAAAATATCAACACTTACGATTCGATCTGGGAACAAAGCTTATGCACTGATCAAGGCACATGCCCCCACGAATAACTACAACAAGAAAAATCCGCAGATGATAGAAGAATTCTGGGAAGATCTGGAAGAAACCACGAACAAAATCCCCACGAAGCAGGTGAAAGTGTTACTAGGAGATTTTAATGCCCAATTAGGCAGGGAAGGAAAATTCAGAGACACAACAGGAAAACACACTGCCCACAAGAGGACAAATAAGAATGGAGAGAACTTAATAAACTTCTGCAGGAATTTCGACCTCAAAATTATGTCAACGCAATTCCAGAAACCACACAACAAACTACGGACTTGGAAATCTCCCAACGCCCTAGGAGAATGTCAGATTGACCACATAGCGACATCCAAGAAATACACCAGAGAAATTATGAATGTTAGGACAAGGAAAGGATTTTTCGAATCCGATCATCATCTCCTACAAATCAAAGTGAAATTTATACCCTACAGACAAATCAAGAGAACCAACAGAACTTTCAGAACAGACCCAGAGTACCTACAATTAAACAAGAAAGAAATTACAGAAAAAAATTAAGAAAATTGAGAGTAACAATTGGACAGAACTGTCAGAAAAAATTAAAGAATTGTTGCAATTGGGGCAACCACCGAGAAAAAGGAAACTCAGATGGTGGAACATTGCATGCGACAGAGCTATAGAAGACAGAAGACAAGCCTGGAAAAAAATTAACAGCCACAGAACACCCAAAAATGGGAAGAGTTCAACAAGATACAGAAGGCCTCCTCCAAAATAATTCGCAGAGAAAAAAGAGGTTATGAAACCAACAGGTTGAAGGAGATAGAAGAGTACTTCAACAAAAACAACACACGAAATTTTTACAGAATATTCAGGGAAAATATGACAGGATAGCAACCACCGAGCTTATGCTTCAAGATACAAGACAAATCATTGGAGACAAACCCTAAAAAGAACGGTGAAATATTAGCAAAATACTTTGACACACTACTCAACTGTGAAAAACCAACACAGAAACTACAATTCGAAAAGCCAGAACCTAACCTGGATTCCAAACCCCCATACACTCTAAGAAATTGTGAACATAATAAAATCACTAAAAAATATCAGAGCACCTGGAGAAGATGGACTGATTGCGGAAATCTGGAAGTTAGACCATGAAAACATTACACCTAAAATACACAGAATCATCGAAAACATCTGGGAAACAGGAAAAATACCAGAAGAATGGAAGTTAGAAATAATACACCCCCTCCACAAGAAAGGAGACAAAACGGACCCTAATATCTACCGAGCAATATCATTACTACCTGTGACGTACAAAATTTTGTCCAAATCCCTGTTAAATCAGCTAGAACCTCAGATAGACCCACAGATAGGAGAATACCAAGGAGGGTTCAGGAAAGGAATATCTTGCAGTGAACAGATCTGGTGTTTGACAACAATACTAACAACTAGAAAGACCAGGAACACCACAGTAATATTCGTCAACTTCAAGAAGGCCTACGACTCCATAGATAGAAAAACACTCTTCAACGCATTGGAAGAAATGAAGGTGGACAAAAAGACCAGAAACCTAATCTAATTCAAGAAACACTAACAAATACCACATCAAAATTGAAGTTCATGGGAGAGGTATCGGAACCATTTGCAATCAAGACAGGAGTGAGACAGGGAGGATGGTCTCTTACCCATTTTATTTAATTTTGTTTTAGAGAAAATAATCAGGACTTGGGAAAAAGGAGTCAGTGGTGTAAAGATGGGGAGACACAAAGATAGAATCGTCAACATAGAATGTTTGGCATTCGCTGATGATATAGCCATCATAACAAGTAGTAGAAAAGAAGCCAAAGTAGCTCTAGAAACACTCCACGAAATCTCATCCAAAGCAGGGCTACAAATCTCCTACAAAAAAACAAAGTACATGGACACAAAAGACACCCACTGATAACTAAGTATGGAGAGACAAAACAAGTAGACAGTTTCAAATACCTGGGAGAGATTATACAGAAAACAGGACTGAACACAAAATCCAATGTAGAAAGGATAAAAAAACTACAACAAGCATACAGACTTACATGGAACCACTACAACAAAAGGAGTATCTCTATCAATGCTAAATTAAGACACTACAATACAGTAGTTCTACCAGAGGCCTTGTATGCCTCAGAAACAACGGTAATCAAGGGACGAACGAAAATCAAGGATATAGAAAAACAAGAGAGGAAAATACTAAGAAAGATCTATGGGCCGGTTCAGAAAGAGGGGATCTGGATAAAGAGACCAACCAAAGAACTGCACGAACATTCAGAGACGATTACAAACAGCATCAGGAAAAGAAGGGCAAAATTATATGACACATATATAGGATGAATGATAACAGACTGACCAAGAAAAATTTTAACATAGTGATGACTAATATAGTGAAAACCAACTGGGTAAAGGAAACGTTGGAAGAACTCAAGGAACTCAACATCTCCACAGACGACATGACCGACAGGAAAAAATACAGAGAAAAAATCAGAAAACAGAAGTTTGAACAAACTCCCAAAGAGAAGGAAACAGGAAAGAAGTGGACAGAAGAGATTAAGAAGAAACACAGTGAATATATGAGAGGTTTCTGGGCAGAACGAAGAAGGCAGAAAAAATTACATGTTATTTGATTGTGTTTTAGCGCTCTCCTTAAAGGGGAATTAACGATAACAATAATAATTGAAATAAGTAAAAGTAAAATAACAACATTTGAACTGAAGAAAATAGAGAATTTGTCTTCACCTACGTTAAAAACCGTATGTCTCAAACAACTGCCGATAGAAACACTCGCTGCTTTTCTGCAACTCTCCTTACTTCGGTGTTAAAAAAAACGAACATATTGTCGGCAAAACACTAAAGAAAAAATATATGAAACAAAATACTGTCCGCAACCATAGTAGGCGTTGTACGGTTTTATTTATTTAGACGCCAAACTACTCTATTTTTATATAATATTTAACTATATAAAATATGAAGAAGGAAAAAGAAGTTTATTGAATCAAAACTGATTAATCCCTAAACGGGATCTATCATGATATACGTGTCAATACATATTGGTGCAATCGATCAAATGATTTACTGTCAGAATACAAGGTTGCTTTTGTTCTACAAGAAAGATTTCAAGTAAAAACACAGCCCCCATCAACCACAAAAACATAATCCAAAATGAATGATTCCATTTGTTCGCCACATTAATTTTTTTTATCGATTTACTTAAAATTTGTATCTAAACCAATTTTGGTGATGATTTCTTGACAGGGAAAATAAGTAACTTTTGGAGACATAATCGGAAATCAAATACTTCGTATACATGCAAAATAGGGCAAAAGCGATGGGTTTTAGATCGATTTACAATAAGTCTTGTTTTACTTGAGGGAGAAACGATCCCTCTCCCCAACTAAACTACTTTTTTGTTGGACAGGATGAGGGAAATCAATATTGTGAGTGACGATCCCCATGGTCTTTAGAAAAACGTTTACATTTCCATCAATATTAGATCTAACTTGTACAAAATAAAATAAACAAGAGCCAACAAAATACGTTTCTAAGCCTATCATATCAGACTACATGCTAAATCCTTCAAATATTAAGGCTTTAAATATTTACCTATTTAAAACTATTAAAGACAATTTTTCTTTATTTGGTATACAAGTAAATAAAATAATAAAATTTACATTAAAAATCATACTGACATATGAAGCTTTTTCCTCACATATACAAAATTTTCCACAAAAATGATTTCATCTGCAACAGCAATTTCTCATTGCCCTTTACGAATGGATTTTATATCTCTTTACAGTTTTTTGCACAACTTTACACACAGGGAATAATTTATACGCAAAAAAGCATATCCGCCAAACACAGTTTGCAATGTTTTACAAATTGCGTATAATATTTCAAATTTTATTTCGCACTTTCCTCTTTATTCGATAAAAAGTCCTTTTGTATTGTCTTAAGAATTGTTTGGACTTACAAATTGTCTTTTTGTATGTTGTTTTTTTGTTCCCTTGAAACTACTGCTTTGATTCGCTAGTATTTCCTGTCTGGTCTTCTATTCTGACTGGTCCTGTTGTCTATTTGCTCTTGTACGTCTAGTCTTGTATGTTCAGTCTGGTCTCTCAAGTTTTTTGTCTTGTCCGTCTAGTCTTATCCGTCAAGTCTTGTCTGTCTAGTCTTGTCTGTCTAGTCTTGTCGGTCTAGTCTGTCTAGTCTTGTCTGTCTAGTCTTGTCTGTCTAGTCTTGTCTGTCTAGTCTTGTCTGTCTAGTCTTGTCTGTCTAGTCTTGTCTGTCTAGTCTTGTCTGTCTAGTCTTGTCTGTCTAGTCTTGTCTGTCTAGTCTTGTCTGTCTAGTATCTTGTCTGTCTAGTCTTGTCTGTCTAGTCTTGTCTGTCTAGTCTTGTCTGTCTAGTCTTGTCTGTCTAGTCTTGTCTGTCTAGTCTTGTCTGTCTAGTCTTGTCTGTCTAGTCTTGTCTGTCTAGTCTTGTCTGTCTAGTCTTGTCTGTCTAGTCTTGTCTGTCTAGTCTTGTCTGTCTAGTCTTGTCTGTCTAGTCTTGTCTGTCTAGTCTTGTCTGTCTAGTCTTGTCTGTCTAGTCTTGTCTGTCTAGTCTTGTCTGTCTAGTCTTGTCTGTCTAGTCTTGTCTGTCTAGTCTTGTCTGTCTAGTCTTGTCTGTCTAGTCTTGTCTGTCTAGTCTTGTCTGTCTAGTCTTGTCTGTCTAGTCTTGTCTGTCTAGTCTTGTCTGTCTAGTCTTGTCTGTCTAGTCTTGTCTGTCTAGTCTTGTCTGTCTAGTCTTGTCTGTCTAGTCTTGTCTGTCTAGTCTTGTCTGTCTAGTCTTGTCTGTCTAGTCTTGTCTGTCTAGTCTTGTCTGTCTAGTCTTGTCTGTCTAGTCTTGTCTGTCTAGTCTTGTCTGTCTAGTCTTGTCTGTCTAGTCTTGTCTGTCTAGTCTTGTCTGTCTAGTCTTGTCTGTCTAGTCTTGTCTGTCTAGTCTTGTCTGTCTAGTCTTGTCTGTCTAGTCTTGTCTGTCTAGTCTTGTCTGTCTAGTCTTGTCTGTCTAGTCTTGTCTGTCTAGTCTTGTCTGTCTAGTCTTGTCTGTCTAGTCTTGTCTGTCTAGTCTTGTCTGTCTAGTCTTGTCTGTCTAGTCTTGTCTGTCTAGTCTTGTCTGTCTAGTCTTGTCTGTCTAGTCTTGTCTGTCTAGTCTTGTCTGTCTAGTCTTGTCTGTCTAGTCTTGTCTGTCTAGTCTTGTCTGTCTAGTCTTGTCTGTCTAGTCTTGTCTGTCTAGTCTTGTCTGTCTAGTCTTGTCTGTCTAGTCTTGTCTGTCTAGTCTTGTCTGTCTAGTCTTGTCTGTCTAGTCTTGTCTGTCTAGTCTTGTCTGTCTAGTCTTGTCTGTCTAGTCTTGTCTGTCTAGTCTTGTCTGTCTAGTCTTGTCTGTCTAGTCTTGTCTGTCTAGTCTTGTCTGTCTAGTCTTGTCTGTCTAGTCTTGTCTGTCTAGTCTTGTCTGTCTAGTCTTGTCTGTCTAGTCTTGTCTGTCTAGTCTTGTCTGTCTAGTCTTGTCTGTCTAGTCTTGTCTGTCTAGTCTTGTCTGTCTAGTCTTGTCTGTCTAGTCTTGTCTGTCTAGTCTTGTCTGTCTAGTCTTGTCTGTCTAGTCTTGTCTGTCTAGTCTTGTCTGTCTAGTCTTGTCTGTCTAGTCTTGTCTGTCTAGTCTTGTCTGTCTAGTCTTGTCTGTCTAGTCTTGTCTGTCTAGTCTTGTCTGTCTAGTCTTGTCTGTCTAGTCTTGTCTGTCTAGTCTTGTCTGTCTAGTCTTGTCTGTCTAGTCTTGTCTGTCTAGTCTTGTCTGTCTAGTCTTGTCTGTCTAGTCTTGTCTGTCTAGTCTTGTCTGTCTAGTCTTGTCTGTCTAGTCTTGTCTGTCTAGTCTTGTCTGTCTAGTCTTGTCTGTCTAGTCTTGTCTGTCTAGTCTTGTCTGTCTAGTCTTGTCTGTCTAGTCTTGTCTGTCTAGTCTTGTCTGTCTAGTCTTGTCTGTCTAGTCTTGTCTGTCTAGTCTTGTCTGTCTAGTCTTGTCTGTCTAGTCTTGTCTGTCTAGTCTTGTCTGTCTAGTCTTGTCTGTCTAGTCTTGTCTGTCTAGTCTTGTCTGTCTAGTCTTGTCTGTCTAGTCTTGTCTGTCTAGTCTTGTCTGTCTAGTCTTGTCTGTCTAGTCTTGTCTGTCTAGTCTTGTCTGTCTAGTCTTGTCTGTCTAGTCTTGTCTGTCTAGTCTTGTCTGTCTAGTCTTGTCTGTCTAGTCTTGTCTGTCTAGTCTTGTCTGTCTAGTCTTGTCTGTCTAGTCTTGTCTGTCTAGTCTTGTCTGTCTAGTCTTGTCTGTCTAGTCTTGTCTGTCTAGTCTTGTCTGTCTAGTCTTGTCTGTCTAGTCTTGTCTGTCTAGTCTTGTCTGTCTAGTCTTGTCTGTCTAGTCTTGTCTGTCTAGTCTTGTCTGTCTAGTCTTGTCTGTCTAGTCTTGTCTGTCTAGTCTTGTCTGTCTAGTCTTGTCTGTCTAGTCTTGTCTGTCTAGTCTTGTCTGTCTAGTCTTGTCTGTCTAGTCTTGTCTGTCTAGTCTTGTCTGTCTAGTCTTGTCTGTCTAGTCTTGTCTGTCTAGTCTTGTCTGTCTAGTCTTGTCTGTCTAGTCTTGTCTGTCTAGTCTTGTCTGTCTAGTCTTGTCTGTCTAGTCTTGTCTGTCTAGTCTTGTCTGTCTAGTCTTGTCTGTCTAGTCTTGTCTGTCTAGTCTTGTCTGTCTAGTCTTGTCTGTCTAGTCTTGTCTGTCTAGTCTTGTCTGTCTAGTCTTGTCTGTCTAGTCTTGTCTGTCTAGTCTTGTCTGTCTAGTCTTGTCTGTCTAGTCTTGTCTGTCTAGTCTTGTCTGTCTAGTCTTGTCTGTCTAGTCTTGTCTGTCTAGTCTTGTCTGTCTAGTCTTGTCTGTCTAGTCTTGTCTGTCTAGTCTTGTCTGTCTAGTCTTGTCTGTCTAGTCTTGTCTGTCTAGTCTTGTCTGTCTAGTCTTGTCTGTCTAGTCTTGTCTGTCTAGTCTTGTCTGTCTAGTCTTGTCTGTCTAGTCTTGTCTGTCTAGTCTTGTCTGTCTAGTCTTGTCTGTCTAGTCTTGTCTGTCTAGTCTTGTCTGTCTAGTCTTGTCTGTCTAGTCTTGTCTGTCTAGTCTTGTCTGTCTAGTCTTGTCTGTCTAGTCTTGTCTGTCTAGTCTTGTCTGTCTAGTCTTGTCTGTCTAGTCTTGTCTGTCTAGTCTTGTCTGTCTAGTCTTGTCTGTCTAGTCTTGTCTGTCTAGTCTTGTCTGTCTAGTCTTGTCTGTCTAGTCTTGTCTGTCTAGTCTTGTCTGTCTAGTCTTGTCTGTCTAGTCTTGTCTGTCTAGTCTTGTCTGTCTAGTCTTGTCTGTCTAGTCTTGTCTGTCTAGTCTTGTCTGTCTAGTCTTGTCTGTCTAGTCTTGTCTGTCTAGTCTTGTCTGTCTAGTCTTGTCTGTCTAGTCTTGTCTGTCTAGTCTTGTCTGTCTAGTCTTGTCTGTCTAGTCTTGTCTGTCTAGTCTTGTCTGTCTAGTCTTGTCTGTCTAGTCTTGTCTGTCTAGTCTTGTCTGTCTAGTCTTGTCTGTCTAGTCTTGTCTGTCTAGTCTTGTCTGTCTAGTCTTGTCTGTCTAGTCTTGTCTGTCTAGTCTTGTCTGTCTAGTCTTGTCTGTCTAGTCTTGTCTGTCTAGTCTTGTCTGTCTAGTCTTGTCGTCTAGTCTTGTCTTGTCTGTCTAGTCTTGTCTGTCTAGTCTTGTCTGTCTAGTCTTGTCTGTCTAGTCTTGTCTGTCTAGTCTTGTCTGTCTAGTCTTGTCTGTCTAGTCTTGTCTGTCTAGTCTTGTCTGTCTAGTCTTGTCTGTCTAGTCTTGTCTGTCTAGTCTTGTCTGTCTAGTCTTGTCTGTCTAGTCTTGTCTGTCTAGTCTTGTCTGTCTAGTCTTGTCTGTCTAGTCTTGTCTGTCTAGTCTTGTCTGTCTAGTCTTGTCTGTCTAGTCTTGTCTGTCTAGTCTTGTCTGTCTAGTCTTGTCTGTCTAGTCTTGTCTGTCTAGTCTTGTCTGTCTAGTCTTGTCTGTCTAGTCTTGTCTGTCTAGTCTTGTCTGTCTAGTCTTGTCTGTCTAGTCTTGTCTGTCTAGTCTTGTCTGTCTAGTCTTGTCTGTCTAGTCTTGTCTGTCTAGTCTTGTCTGTCTAGTCTTGTCTGTCTAGTCTTGTCTGTCTAGTCTTGTCTGTCTAGTCTTGTCTGTCTAGTCTTGTCTGTCTAGTCTTGTCTGTCTAGTCTTGTCTGTCTAGTCTTGTCTGTCTAGTCTTGTCTGTCTAGTCTTGTCTGTCTAGTCTTGTCTGTCTAGTCTTGTCTGTCTAGTCTTGTCTGTCTAGTCTTGTCTGTCTAGTCTTGTCTGTCTAGTCTTGTCTGTCTAGTCTTGTCTGTCTAGTCTTGTCTGTCTAGTCTTGTCTGTCTAGTCTTGTCTGTCTAGTCTTGTCTGTCTAGTCTTGTCTGTCTAGTCTTGTCTGTCTAGTCTTGTCTGTCTAGTCTTGTCTGTCTAGTCTTGTCTGTCTAGTCTTGTCTGTCTAGTCTTGTCTGTCTAGTCTTGTCTGTCTAGTCTTGTCTGTCTAGTCTTGTCTGTCTAGTCTTGTCTGTCTAGTCTTGTCTGTCTAGTCTTGTCTGTCTAGTCTTGTCTGTCTAGTCTTGTCTGTCTAGTCTTGTCTGTCTAGTCTTGTCTGTCTAGTCTTGTCTGTCTAGTCTTGTCTGTCTAGTCTTGTCTGTCTAGTCTTGTCTGTCTAGTCTTGTCTGTCTAGTCTTGTCTGTCTAGTCTTGTCTGTCTAGTCTTGTCTGTCTAGTCTTGTCTGTCTAGTCTTGTCTGTCTAGTCTTGTCTGTCTAGTCTTGTCTGTCTAGTCTTGTCTGTCTAGTCTTGTCTGTCTAGTCTTGTCTGTCTAGTCTTGTCTGTCTAGTCTTGTCTGTCTAGTCTTGTCTGTCTAGTCTTGTCTGTCTAGTCTTGTCTGTCTAGTCTTGTCTGTCTAGTCTTGTCTGTCTAGTCTTGTCTGTCTAGTCTTGTCTGTCTAGTCTTGTCTGTCTAGTCTTGTCTGTCTAGTCTTGTCTGTCTAGTCTTGTCTGTCTAGTCTTGTCTGTCTAGTCTTGTCTGTCTAGTCTTGTCTGTCTAGTCTTGTCTGTCTAGTCTTGTCTGTCTAGTCTTGTCTGTCTAGTCTTGTCTGTCTAGTCTTGTCTGTCTAGTCTTGTCTGTCTAGTCTTGTCTGTCTAGTCTTGTCTGTCTAGTCTTGTCTGTCTAGTCTTGTCTGTCTAGTCTTGTCTGTCTAGTCTTGTCTGTCTAGTCTTGTCTGTCTAGTCTTGTCTGTCTAGTCTTGTCTGTCTAGTCTTGTCTGTCTAGTCTTGTCTGTCTAGTCTTGTCTGTCTAGTCTTGTCTGTCTAGTCTTGTCTGTCTAGTCTTGTCTGTCTAGTCTTGTCTGTCTAGTCTTGTCTGTCTAGTCTTGTCTGTCTAGTCTTGTCTGTCTAGTCTTGTCTGTCTAGTCTTGTCTGTCTAGTCTTGTCTGTCTAGTCTTGTCTGTCTAGTCTTGTCTGTCTAGTCTTGTCTGTCTAGTCTTGTCTGTCTAGTCTTGTCTGTCTAGTCTTGTCTGTCTAGTCTTGTCTGTCTAGTCTTGTCTGTCTAGTCTTGTCTGTCTAGTCTTGTCTGTCTAGTCTTGTCTGTCTAGTCTTGTCTGTCTAGTCTTGTCTGTCTAGTCTTGTCTGTCTAGTCTTGTCTGTCTAGTCTTGTCTGTCTAGTCTTGTCTGTCTAGTCTTGTCTGTCTAGTCTTGTCTGTCTAGTCTTGTCTGTCTAGTCTTGTCTGTCTAGTCTTGTCTGTCTAGTCTTGTCTGTCTAGTCTTGTCTGTCTAGTCTTGTCTGTCTAGTCTTGTCTGTCTAGTCTTGTCTGTCTAGTCTTGTCTGTCTAGTCTTGTCTGTCTAGTCTTGTCTGTCTAGTCTTGTCTGTCTAGTCTTGTCTGTCTAGTCTTGTCTGTCTAGTCTTGTCTGTCTAGTCTTGTCTGTCTAGTCTTGTCTGTCTAGTCTTGTCTGTCTAGTCTTGTCTGTCTAGTCTTGTCTGTCTAGTCTTGTCTGTCTAGTCTTGTCTGTCTAGTCTTGTCTGTCTAGTCTTGTCTGTCTAGTCTTGTCTGTCTAGTCTTGTCTGTCTAGTCTTGTCTGTCTAGTCTTGTCTGTCTAGTCTTGTCTGTCTAGTCTTGTCTGTCTAGTCTTGTCTGTCTAGTCTTGTCTGTCTAGTCTTGTCTGTCTAGTCTTGTCTGTCTAGTCTTGTCTGTCTAGTCTTGTCTGTCTAGTCTTGTCTGTCTAGTCTTGTCTGTCTAGTCTTGTCTGTCTAGTCTTGTCTGTCTAGTCTTGTCTGTCTAGTCTTGTCTGTCTAGTCTTGTCTGTCTAGTCTTGTCTGTCTAGTCTTGTCTGTCTAGTCTTGTCTGTCTAGTCTTGTCTGTCTAGTCTTGTCTGTCTAGTCTTGTCTGTCTAGTCTTGTCTGTCTAGTCTTGTCTGTCTAGTCTTGTCTGTCTAGTCTTGTCTGTCTAGTCTTGTCTGTCTAGTCTTGTCTGTCTAGTCTTGTCTGTCTAGTCTTGTCTGTCTAGTCTTGTCTGTCTAGTCTTGTCTGTCTAGTCTTGTCTGTCTAGTCTTGTCTGTCTAGTCTTGTCTGTCTAGTCTTGTCTGTCTAGTCTTGTCTGTCTAGTCTTGTCTGTCTAGTCTTGTCTGTCTAGTCTTGTCTGTCTAGTCTTGTCTGTCTAGTCTTGTCTGTCTAGTCTTGTCTGTCTAGTCTTGTCTGTCTAGTCTTGTCTGTCTAGTCTTGTCTGTCTAGTCTTGTCTGTCTAGTCTTGTCTGTCTAGTCTTGTCTGTCTAGTCTTGTCTGTCTAGTCTTGTCTGTCTAGTCTTGTCTGTCTAGTCTTGTCTGTCTAGTCTTGTCTGTCTAGTCTTGTCTGTCTAGTCTTGTCTGTCTAGTCTTGTCTGTCTAGTCTTGTCTGTCTAGTCTTGTCTGTCTAGTCTTGTCTGTCTAGTCTTGTCTGTCTAGTCTTGTCTGTCTAGTCTTGTCTGTCTAGTCTTGTCTGTCTAGTCTTGTCTGTCTAGTCTTGTCTGTCTAGTCTTGTCTGTCTAGTCTTGTCTGTCTAGTCTTGTCTGTCTAGTCTTGTCTGTCTAGTCTTGTCTGTCTAGTCTTGTCTGTCTAGTCTTGTCTGTCTAGTCTTGTCTGTCTAGTCTTGTCTGTCTAGTCTTGTCTGTCTAGTCTTGTCTGTCTAGTCTTGTCTGTCTAGTCTTGTCTGTCTAGTCTTGTCTGTCTAGTCTTGTCTGTCTAGTCTTGTCTGTCTAGTCTTGTCTGTCTAGTCTTGTCTGTCTAGTCTTGTCTGTCTAGTCTTGTCTGTCTAGTCTTGTCTGTCTAGTCTTGTCTGTCTAGTCTTGTCTGTCTAGTCTTGTCTGTCTAGTCTTGTCTGTCTAGTCTTGTCTGTCTAGTCTTGTCTGTCTAGTCTTGTCTGTCTAGTCTTGTCTGTCTAGTCTTGTCTGTCTAGTCTTGTCTGTCTAGTCTTGTCTGTCTAGTCTTGTCTGTCTAGTCTTGTCTGTCTAGTCTTGTCTGTCTAGTCTTGTCTGTCTAGTCTTGTCTGTCTAGTCTTGTCTGTCTAGTCTTGTCTGTCTAGTCTTGTCTGTCTAGTCTTGTCTGTCTAGTCTTGTCTGTCTAGTCTTGTCTGTCTAGTCTTGTCTGTCTAGTCTTGTCTGTCTAGTCTTGTCTGTCTAGTCTTGTCTGTCTAGTCTTGTCTGTCTAGTCTTGTCTGTCTAGTCTTGTCTGTCTAGTCTTGTCTGTCTAGTCTTGTCTGTCTAGTCTTGTCTGTCTAGTCTTGTCTGTCTAGTCTTGTCTGTCTAGTCTTGTCTGTCTAGTCTTGTCTGTCTAGTCTTGTCTGTCTAGTCTTGTCTGTCTAGTCTTGTCTGTCTAGTCTTGTCTGTCTAGTCTTGTCTGTCTAGTCTTGTCTGTCTAGTCTTGTCTGTCTAGTCTTGTCTGTCTAGTCTTGTCTGTCTAGTCTTGTCTGTCTAGTCTTGTCTGTCTAGTCTTGTCTGTCTAGTCTTGTCTGTCTAGTCTTGTCTGTCTAGTCTTGTCTGTCTAGTCTTGTCTGTCTAGTCTTGTCTGTCTAGTCTTGTCTGTCTAGTCTTGTCTGTCTAGTCTTGTCTGTCTAGTCTTGTCTGTCTAGTCTTGTCTGTCTAGTCTTGTCTGTCTAGTCTTGTCTGTCTAGTCTTGTCTGTCTAGTCTTGTCTGTCTAGTCTTGTCTGTCTAGTCTTGTCTGTCTAGTCTTGTCTGTCTAGTCTTGTCTGTCTAGTCTTGTCTGTCTAGTCTTGTCTGTCTAGTCTTGTCTGTCTAGTCTTGTCTGTCTAGTCTTGTCTGTCTAGTCTTGTCTGTCTAGTCTTGTCTGTCTAGTCTTGTCTGTCTAGTCTTGTCTGTCTAGTCTTGTCTGTCTAGTCTTGTCTGTCTAGTCTTGTCTGTCTAGTCTTGTCTGTCTAGTCTTGTCTGTCTAGTCTTGTCTGTCTAGTCTTGTCTGTCTAGTCTTGTCTGTCTAGTCTTGTCTGTCTAGTCTTGTCTGTCTAGTCTTGTCTGTCTAGTCTTGTCTGTCTAGTCTTGTCTGTCTAGTCTTGTCTGTCTAGTCTTGTCTGTCTAGTCTTGTCTGTCTAGTCTTGTCTGTCTAGTCTTGTCTGTCTAGTCTTGTCTGTCTAGTCTTGTCTGTCTAGTCTTGTCTGTCTAGTCTTGTCTGTCTAGTCTTGTCTGTCTAGTCTTGTCTGTCTAGTCTTGTCTGTCTAGTCTTGTCTGTCTAGTCTTGTCTGTCTAGTCTTGTCTGTCTAGTCTTGTCTGTCTAGTCTTGTCTGTCTAGTCTTGTCTGTCTAGTCTTGTCTGTCTAGTCTTGTCTGTCTAGTCTTGTCTGTCTAGTCTTGTCTGTCTAGTCTTGTCTGTCTAGTCTTGTCTGTCTAGTCTTGTCTGTCTAGTCTTGTCTGTCTAGTCTTGTCTGTCTAGTCTTGTCTGTCTAGTCTTGTCTGTCTAGTCTTGTCTGTCTAGTCTTGTCTGTCTAGTCTTGTCTGTCTAGTCTTGTCTGTCTAGTCTTGTCTGTCTAGTCTTGTCTGTCTAGTCTTGTCTGTCTAGTCTTGTCTGTCTAGTCTTGTCTGTCTAGTCTTGTCTGTCTAGTCTTGTCTGTCTAGTCTTGTCTGTCTAGTCTTGTCTGTCTAGTCTTGTCTGTCTAGTCTTGTCTGTCTAGTCTTGTCTGTCTAGTCTTGTCTGTCTAGTCTTGTCTGTCTAGTCTTGTCTGTCTAGTCTTGTCTGTCTAGTCTTGTCTGTCTAGTCTTGTCTGTCTAGTCTTGTCTGTCTAGTCTTGTCTGTCTAGTCTTGTCTGTCTAGTCTTGTCTGTCTAGTCTTGTCTGTCTAGTCTTGTCTGTCTAGTCTTGTCTGTCTAGTCTTGTCTGTCTAGTCTTGTCTGTCTAGTCTTGTCTGTCTAGTCTTGTCTGTCTAGTCTTGTCTGTCTAGTCTTGTCTGTCTAGTCTTGTCTGTCTAGTCTTGTCTGTCTAGTCTTGTCTGTCTAGTCTTGTCTGTCTAGTCTTGTCTGTCTAGTCTTGTCTGTCTAGTCTTGTCTGTCTAGTCTTGTCTGTCTAGTCTTGTCTGTCTAGTCTTGTCTGTCTAGTCTTGTCTGTCTAGTCTTGTCTGTCTAGTCTTGTCTGTCTAGTCTTGTCTGTCTAGTCTTGTCTGTCTAGTCTTGTCTGTCTAGTCTTGTCTGTCTAGTCTTGTCTGTCTAGTCTTGTCTGTCTAGTCTTGTCTGTCTAGTCTTGTCTGTCTAGTCTTGTCTGTCTAGTCTTGTCTGTCTAGTCTTGTCTGTCTAGTCTTGTCTGTCTAGTCTTGTCTGTCTAGTCTTGTCTGTCTAGTCTTGTCTGTCTAGTCTTGTCTGTCTAGTCTTGTCTGTCTAGTCTTGTCTGTCTAGTCTTGTCTGTCTAGTCTTGTCTGTCTAGTCTTGTCTGTCTAGTCTTGTCTGTCTAGTCTTGTCTGTCTAGTCTTGTCTGTCTAGTCTTGTCTGTCTAGTCTTGTCTGTCTAGTCTTGTCTGTCTAGTCTTGTCTGTCTAGTCTTGTCTGTCTAGTCTTGTCTGTCTAGTCTTGTCTGTCTAGTCTTGTCTGTCTAGTCTTGTCTGTCTAGTCTTGTCTGTCTAGTCTTGTCTGTCTAGTCTTGTCTGTCTAGTCTTGTCTGTCTAGTCTTGTCTGTCTAGTCTTGTCTGTCTAGTCTTGTCTGTCTAGTCTTGTCTGTCTAGTCTTGTCTGTCTAGTCTTGTCTGTCTAGTCTTGTCTGTCTAGTCTTGTCTGTCTAGTCTTGTCTGTCTAGTCTTGTCTGTCTAGTCTTGTCTGTCTAGTCTTGTCTGTCTAGTCTTGTCTGTCTAGTCTTGTCTGTCTAGTCTTGTCTGTCTAGTCTTGTCTGTCTAGTCTTGTCTGTCTAGTCTTGTCTGTCTAGTCTTGTCTGTCTAGTCTTGTCTGTCTAGTCTTGTCTGTCTAGTCTTGTCTGTCTAGTCTTGTCTGTCTAGTCTTGTCTGTCTAGTCTTGTCTGTCTAGTCTTGTCTGTCTAGTCTTGTCTGTCTAGTCTTGTCTGTCTAGTCTTGTCTGTCTAGTCTTGTCTGTCTAGTCTTGTCTGTCTAGTCTTGTCTGTCTAGTCTTGTCTGTCTAGTCTTGTCTGTCTAGTCTTGTCTGTCTAGTCTTGTCTGTCTAGTCTTGTCTGTCTAGTCTTGTCTGTCTAGTCTTGTCTGTCTAGTCTTGTCTGTCTAGTCTTGTCTGTCTAGTCTTGTCTGTCTAGTCTTGTCTGTCTAGTCTTGTCTGTCTAGTCTTGTCTGTCTAGTCTTGTCTGTCTAGTCTTGTCTGTCTAGTCTTGTCTGTCTAGTCTTGTCTGTCTAGTCTTGTCTGTCTAGTCTTGTCTGTCTAGTCTTGTCTGTCTAGTCTTGTCTGTCTAGTCTTGTCTGTCTAGTCTTGTCTGTCTAGTCTTGTCTGTCTAGTCTTAGTCTTGTCTGTCTACTCTTGTCTGTCTAGTCTTCTCTGTCTAGTCTTGTCTGTCTAGTCTTGTCTGTCTAGTCTTGTCTGTCTAGTCTTGTCTGTCTAGTCTTGTCTGTCTAGTCTTGTCTGTCTAGTCTTGTCTGTCTAGTCTTGTCTGTCTAGTCTTGTCTGTCTAGTCTTGTCTGTCTAGTCTTGTCTGTCTAGTCTTGTCTGTCTAGTCTTGTCTGTCTAGTCTTGTCTGTCTAGTCTTGTCTGTCTAGTCTTGTCTGTCTAGTCTTGTCTGTCTAGTCTTGTCTGTCTAGTCTTGTCTGTCTAGTCTTGTCTGTCTAGTCTTGTCTGTCTAGTCTTGTCTGTCTAGTCTTGTCTGTCTAGTCTTGTCTGTCTAGTCTTGTCTGTCTAGTCTTGTCTGTCTAGTCTTGTCTGTCTAGTCTTGTCTGTCTAGTCTTGTCTGTCTAGTCTTGTCTGTCTAGTCTTGTCTGTCTAGTCTTGTCTGTCTAGTCTTGTCTGTCTAGTCTTGTCTGTCTAGTCTTGTCTGTCTAGTCTTGTCTGTCTAGTCTTGTCTGTCTAGTCTTGTCTGTCTAGTCTTGTCTGTCTAGTCTTGTCTGTCTAGTCTTGTCTGTCTAGTCTTGTCTGTCTAGTCTTGTCTGTCTAGTCTTGTCTGTCTAGTCTTGTCTGTCTAGTCTTGTCTGTCTAGTCTTGTCTGTCTAGTCTTGTCTGTCTAGTCTTGTCTGTCTAGTCTTGTCTGTCTAGTCTTGTCTGTCTAGTCTTGTCTGTCTAGTCTTGTCTGTCTAGTCTTGTCTGTCTAGTCTTGTCTGTCTAGTCTTGTCTGTCTAGTCTTGTCTGTCTAGTCTTGTCTGTCTAGTCTTGTCTGTCTAGTCTTGTCTGTCTAGTCTTGTCTGTCTAGTCTTGTCTGTCTAGTCTTGTCTGTCTAGTCTTGTCTGTCTAGTCTTGTCTGTCTAGTCTTGTCTGTCTAGTCTTGTCTGTCTAGTCTTGTCTGTCTAGTCTTGTCTGTCTAGTCTTGTCTGTCTAGTCTTGTCTGTCTAGTCTTGTCTGTCTAGTCTTGTCTGTCTAGTCTTGTCTGTCTAGTCTTGTCTGTCTAGTCTTGTCTGTCTAGTCTTGTCTGTCTAGTCTTGTCTGTCTAGTCTTGTCTGTCTAGTCTTGTCTGTCTAGTCTTGTCTGTCTAGTCTTGTCTGTCTAGTCTTGTCTGTCTAGTCTTGTCTGTCTAGTCTTGTCTGTCTAGTCTTGTCTGTCTAGTCTTGTCTGTCTAGTCTTGTCTGTCTAGTCTTGTCTGTCTAGTCTTGTCTGTCTAGTCTTGTCTGTCTAGTCTTGTCTGTCTAGTCTTGTCTGTCTAGTCTTGTCTGTCTAGTCTTGTCTGTCTAGTCTTGTCTGTCTAGTCTTGTCTGTCTAGTCTTGTCTGTCTAGTCTTGTCTGTCTAGTCTTGTCTGTCTAGTCTTGTCTGTCTAGTCTTGTCTGTCTAGTCTTGTCTGTCTAGTCTTGTCTGTCTAGTCTTGTCTGTCTAGTCTTGTCTGTCTAGTCTTGTCTGTCTAGTCTTGTCTGTCTAGTCTTGTCTGTCTAGTCTTGTCTGTCTAGTCTTGTCTGTCTAGTCTTGTCTGTCTAGTCTTGTCTGTCTAGTCTTGTCTGTCTAGTCTTGTCTGTCTAGTCTTGTCTGTCTAGTCTTGTCTGTCTAGTCTTGTCTGTCTAGTCTTGTCTGTCTAGTCTTGTCTGTCTAGTCTTGTCTGTCTAGTCTTGTCTGTCTAGTCTTGTCTGTCTAGTCTTGTCTGTCTAGTCTTGTCTGTCTAGTCTTGTCTGTCTAGTCTTGTCTGTCTAGTCTTGTCTGTCTAGTCTTGTCTGTCTAGTCTTGTCTGTCTAGTCTTGTCTGTCTAGTCTTGTCTGTCTAGTCTTGTCTGTCTAGTCTTGTCTGTCTAGTCTTGTCTGTCTAGTCTTGTCTGTCTAGTCTTGTCTGTCTAGTCTTGTCTGTCTAGTCTTGTCTGTCTAGTCTTGTCTGTCTAGTCTTGTCTGTCTAGTCTTGTCTGTCTAGTCTTGTCTGTCTAGTCTTGTCTGTCTAGTCTTGTCTGTCTAGTCTTGTCTGTCTAGTCTTGTCTGTCTAGTCTTGTCTGTCTAGTCTTGTCTGTCTAGTCTTGTCTGTCTAGTCTTGTCTGTCTAGTCTTGTCTGTCTAGTCTTGTCTGTCTAGTCTTGTCTGTCTAGTCTTGTCTGTCTAGTCTTGTCTGTCTAGTCTTGTCTGTCTAGTCTTGTCTGTCGTCTTGTCTTCTAGTCTTGTCTGTCTAGTCTTGTCTGTCTAGTCTTGTCTG